>QJPP01000808.1:0-263468 GCA_003996215.1 Jaltomata sinuosa | reverse complement strand
GGGTGAGCTCTTGGCGATCGAAGCTTAGCTTTAGTTTATCTTTTGCTTCATGTACTCTATTACCATTCAGAGACATCTGTATATATAGTTTTGGTTTGTTTGTACTCCATGTATGTAGTTTGGCTCTGTACTATGATACCAGGTCTTGGGGTTTGGTTTAGTTTCCACATATGTATATATTTATATCCCTGTTATCTATTTTATTCGTCTTGTTCCCTTTTTGCTAGATAGTAGCCCATTACTAACTGTTCTGGGCTACGGGAATTGGTCCGCCTACTGGGGGGTTGTAGGCGCCATCATGACCGAGAAATCGGGTTGTGACAGCAAAACATGGATAAAACCTCTTTAAATGCATGGAAATGGTATGATCAAACACAATAGCTGTCCAGCAGCTCACAATCAACATATCGACCCTGCACAGGCCCATAGCTACTCAGCAAGCATAACCAGCCTAGAAGGATAATTCTATGCCCGGGACTCGCGGACATTCCCAAAATCTCACCTTCTATGTTCCAGAGTCAACAAGGCCTCACAGGACCACAAGGGTAAATAAAATATATCGGCAAGTACTACAAGCAACGGAGGAACAAAAGTAGGCGGACATGAATAAAGCAGTCGAGGTCTGTGGTGCCAACCTAATAATCCAACCCAAGGATGCCAGCTAGTACAATTTTATCCGATATATGCTAAGTCTAGGGATTTTAAACCATAACCTACCTGTCGTCCGATGACAAGCTGCTAGAACGATGATGTCCACACTCGAACCTCTCCGAGAAACTCCGAAATGAAATCAAACTCGAAATTAGGCTTGAATAACTTGACGTAGATAATTGATTTTCTTTCGACGATATAAAATATTTATCAAATTAACTTTCTCCACAGTTTCCTCTTCTCATACGTCTATATAGAGATGAAAATGTTTCTTTTGCATAGTGGCCATAAGAATGGAGAAGTTAAATGCCTAATTTAACTATTTTCCCAAAAGTGCTGAAGTTAGTACATGCAAACATATATATACACGTACTAGTCACCTCATTAAATGTTAAGATGCATAAACGTTTTGCCACCACCATAAATTGTTGTCTCTCCCTTTTTACTTACACATATAAGGGGAGGTGGCAATATAGAAAGAATACTTTTACCCCGTTATATATATTCGGGTATTGCATAGGTTCGTGGTAAAATATATATAACTTTTTAAATATACCATAACTAATAGAAAATCATTTCCAATAAAACTTACTATATTACAATAATAATTTTCAACATAACTAAATTTACTATCTCCGTTAAAATATTACAATGTATACAAACCTTATAAAATAAGTACATACACAATTATATCATAATAAAAGTATTTTTCATAGACCTTAAAATACTCTAAAAAAAGTAATAAAAAAATATAACTTTAAAATAAAATATTTTCAAATATACGCGCGATGCTAATAAAATTCTTAAATTTAGGTTCGCAATTCACCATCGCATGATTTTGATACTCAAGAACTCTCTTGGAACCCTCCCTTATGTTTTCTCACTGTTTCAGAACTGAAATGGCGTTTTAAAACGTGAAGTTGAGGCTTTAAATCAATTTTGACCCGACCCGGTTCGCGACCCAGTTTCTGCCAGACAGTCCGCGGTAAAACAGTCATAACTTTTTACTCCGAGATCAGTTGGACGTGAGGTTTTGTGCGTTGGAAACTAGACTCGTAGACCTTCGATTTGGTATTTTGGGGGACTTCTAACTCATTATATATTGAGAGGAAGGCTCTGAGACATTTTATCCAAAGTTCAGAAAATTTATTAAAGAAACGTACGATAACTTTTGCCGACTTGCTTGACTTCAAAACTTATCATACGACCAAAAAAATGGAACCGGCACCAAAATACCGGTCCCTACAAGCCTTAAATGACTTGGGACCACTACAAACAAGCTCTAACGGTACAAGGAAAACGTATACGTGGAAATGACTGGAAGAGTCATTACAGTGACGACCTATTTAATGGCGCGCGTTGGTTCAGAGGGGCAAACGTGGAATTTTTGGATTTCAAACGTGGACCGAAATGGGAAATAGGGATTTTTTGGTTTTTTCATGTGTTATAATCTATGCATTTTGTGTGATATGTTCGTCCGGCGGTATTTTGGCAAAAAGTTTTCGTTGCCGTCCATGACAACCTATTTAATGGCGCGCGTTGGTTCGGAGGGGAATACGTGGGCTTTTTGGATTTCAAACGTGGCCCGAAACTGGAAATAGAGATATTTCAGTTTTTTCGTGTGTTATAGTCCATGGATTTTGTGTGATATGTGCGTCCGACGGTACTTTGGCCAAAAAATTTTGTTGGCATCCGTGATGACCTATTTAATGGCGTGTGTTGGTTCGGAGAGTTAAACATGGGCTTTTTGGTTTTCAAACGTGGCCCGGAATGGGAAATAGGGGTTTTTTGGTTTTTTCGTGTTTTATAGTCCATGGATTTTGTGTGATTTATGCGTCTGATGGTATTTTGGATGAAATTTTTTGTGGGTATTCGTGACGACCTATTTAATAGCGCGCGTTGTTTTGGAAGAGAAAACGTGGGCTTTTTGGATTTCAAACTTGGCTCGGAACGGAAAAATAGGAATTTTTCAGTTTTTTCGTGTGTTATAGTCATGGATTTTGTGTGATATGTTCGTCCGACAGTATTTTGGCCAAAATTTTTTATGGGAATTTGTGGAAACCTATTTAATGGCGCGCATTGGTTCAGAGGGGAAAACGTGGGCTTTTTGGATTTCAAACGTGGCCCGGAATCGGAAATAGGGATTTTTCAGTTTTTTCGTGTATTATAGTCCATGGATTTTGTGTGATATGTGTGTCCGACGGTATTTTGGCTGAAATTTTTCGTCGGTATTTATGACGACCTATTTAATGGTGCGTGTTGGTTCAGAGGGGCAAACGTGGCTTTTTGGATTTCAAACGTTGCCCAGAATGGGATATAGGGATTTTTCAATTTTTTCGTGTGTTATAGTCCATGGATTTTGTGTGATATGTGCGTCCGACGGTATTTTGGCCAAAAGTTTTAGTGGGCGTCCGTGACGACCTATTTAATGGCGTGCGTTGGTTTGAAGGGGTAAACGTGGGCTTTTTTGATTTCAAACCTGGCCCAGTACGGGAAATAGGGTTTTTTCCATTTTTTCGAATTTTATAGTCCATGGATTTTATTTGATACGTGCGTCCGATGGTATTTTGGCAGAAATTTTTCGTGGGCATCCTTGACGACCTATTTAACGGCGCGCGTTGGTTCGGACGGGCAAACGTGGGCCTTTTGGATCTCAAACTTGGCCCGGATCGGGAAATAGGAATTTTTCAATTTTTTCGTGTGTTAAAAACGCTTAATAAAATGGTCCATTTGTGACCAAAATGGACTCTTTTGGCATCCATTTTTCTGACGCTTCTTTCCTTTCCTAGACCAATCCGTATTTTAATTTGGAATTTGCCTATAAATAGGACCCCTGGGGTATTTTCACTTCGTTTTTTTAGCAATTTTCTTTAAACAAGTTAGTTTCCTCTCAAGTCAGTTTTAAGAAGGAAAAAAAAGGGTTCTTCTCCAAGTTCAACCTAGGGCTTCCTTCTCCAAAGCTTCAAAACTCCTTCACTAATTCAAGAATTATCTTCTACCAAGTATGTGGGTATTTAGTAAGGGTTTAGTTCACCCTTATGCCCAAAATCTCAGTCTTCTATTTCAAATTTCATGATGTTAGATACTAGGGTAATCTTACCCAATCATGATATATTCTACAGAATTCAGTCCTTATAATTTCTACATGATTTATATCCTATTTTAGAAGATTTGTACCATGTTTTCAATGACTTGTATGAGCTTTCACAAGAACTTTAACAAATCAAGAATTTACCCTAAAATTGTAGTACTTTCATGAGAATTGGTTTTCTTCAGAATTTAACCTAGAGTACTAGCATTCAGTTTTAAGCATGAAATTAGCCAGTTTTCAGTCTACAGGTTTTCTTTAAAACCTCTCATGATTTAGCAAGCTTCAGCTTACCTTCATTATGTTTTACAAGAATATATTTTTAAATATAGACTTTCAGATATGCCATTAATGATTACGAATTTAGTAAGTTTCATGATTAGTATGACATCTAGATATGTCCACATACTTTATGAATAGTTTTCAGTTATACAATTTTTCAGAAATCATCTAGATTAAATAGGTTCTGACACAGCATTCCAGAACTTTAGTTTTAAATGAGCTATTAGTATTCAGTTTGGGAGTAGTATTTAGCACCGAGTTGGACTAGGGTTCAGCATACCCTCAAGTCCCAGAACTATGTGCCACCGTACGTTATTTATCCCCTCAGTTGGGCATCAGAACTAGTGATCACGCCAGTCATGCCTCTATAACCTGGCAAGGTATATTTGGTCCTCTCGATGGGGCGTATACATCGGACTCCATGTTTAGCTCACGTGGTTTTTATCGGTTAACAGACTCTTCCATAGAATTAGACTCAGTAGTTGTGTACTAGGCCCTCAGTTCAGTTTTACAGCTTTTAAATTACATTTTCCAAAATATCCTTACATTTCAGATTTTGTGCATATTATATTTGGGCCTGAGTACTACAGATTCAATTTATAGTTTTTAAACAACTCATCAATATTTTCATCATGCTTAGTTATCTCATAGTCTATGTATCTCATAATTTACAACTCAGAAACATTTTATACTCTTCAATAAAAGAGCTCATATTTTACAGCGTTGACTTATGCATTCTCAAATATCCATACTTAATCCAGCTTTTAGTTATGTTTCTAGTATATACATGTTTTATCATGTTTTCAAAGTTAGTGCATTATCTCACATTCTCAGTACATCAAAGTACTGATCGCATACCTTTTTGTGCTGCATCATTTTGATGATGCAGGTTTTAGTGCTAGCTCCCAGGATCATGGTCAGACAGATCGCAGCTTCCATTCAGCAAGGAATGAGTTCTCCTCTTCCAGGAACTCCAGTCAATTAGTAGTATAGCGGTTATTTCAGTTGTTATACATTAATGAAAAATAGTTGGGGGGTCATGTCCCAGCTAACCATAGTCAGTGTTAGTAGAGGCTTCATAGACAGTCAGTCAGCCAGAAAATAAGTTGTATTTCAGATTATAAAACTTCTATTTATTACAGTAATCTTCAAGAGCTCATCATATATTTATGTTTCCGCATAATATTATTCAGTTTATCTATTTCTATTTAGTTGTTCATGATTTATGCATCAAGAAGGGTTATCTTGGGATCATTGTGGTCTCAGGTCTCGTATTATGTCTAGGGTAAACACTCAAGGCGTGACAATACCTGAGAGCAAAACCTTTGGTGAAATCTTTGAATTTTGAGCCTGAAGTTGAAGAACCCTGATTCTTGCTTTGGAGAAGAAAACTGTTTTTCTGTTCTTTCTTAAAGTCTAAGTCGATGGAATGAAGAGAAAATAACCTAAGTCTAACTGAAACCCATCCACGTATGCCTAAAATGACTTAATGTAGGAGTTAAAAGAGTAGGAAAAAGATTGGAATGCCCCTAACTTCAACTGAGAAGTTTTAGAAAAATTATCACCAGACGGGATGTATGACGGCCCGTTGCACTTCCCACGGCCTGTGGGAGGTGATCACTGAATTGGAGTTGATGGGCTGGCCTTTTGGATTGTTCCCACAGTGGAGACCCACGGCCTGTGGTGACTCCCACGACCATCGATCTTGGCTGATGGACTGATAGAGGGTTGGTTGTGTTGCTAGACTTTTCCCACGGCTGGTCTGACAAGACATGGTATCTCCATAATTGTGGGACAGCTCGTCGTGACTGGGAAAGCTGGGTCGGCTCCCACGGTGAGGATGACGACCCGTGGGGGCCTAAAATCTGTAGAGTTTGGCTGAAATTCTATGTCTAAGTGTTGGTTCAACTTCCGGTTTATTACAATAATGATATAACTTCTCTGTAACACCCCAGAATTTAGATTCAGCTGTTTAAGTTAAATCTCTAAAAAAAAATCAAGTTTCCAAGAATTACGGGTCCAAACCATGGACCATGGTTTGAACAATGAGTTGTGGAATGGAGCCGTGGTTTGCCTTACAGAGAAAACCTTTGGTCTGAGAACCACGAGTCGATTTTATGGACCTTAGTTCACTCTACGAACCATATTATTGACTCGTGGAACTTGATCTGAGGGGTGCCTGTTTCCTCTAGAATCACGAGTGACTTCTATGGACCGTAGTCTGAACCACGGACTGTGCTGTCAACTCGTAGAACTAAATCAGTGATCTGCTAATTCCCCATAAATTACGACTGAGGTCTACAGATCGTAGTCCATTCTACGAGTTGTCAAGTCGACTCGTAGAACCTATTTTGCAGCCTGTCTTTTGGCTCAGGAACCACGAGTAGGAATCACGAGTCGTGGTTCAGTCTACGACCCATGGAACCTGAAGCCGAGAAATTTTACAGTTTTTCTTAATTAAGTCCTAGGGGTATTTTTATAATTACCCACGTTTTTAACTCCTGTTTTGGACATTTTAGTAGGGTTTCTACCCCATTTAGCCTAAGACTCTCATTATCCCTCATTCATCTATCAAATTGGGAAAAGAACTCCTTCAAGCTCCAAGTCTCAAGCTCCAAGTTCAAGCATCCTTTTCTTTTCAATTTTAGTTGGGTTAGCTTCAATCAAGGTATATGGGTATTCAACAATAGGTTTTTTTCACCCTTGTGCCCAAAACCCCTAATTTGTATTCAACAATGGGTTTTTTTCACCCTTGTACCCAAAACCCCTAATTTCTATTTTGATTTCATGAACTTCCAAATTAGGGTTCTTACCCAAATCTTATGGGCTTTGCTATAAATTGTCTTCTCCTGATTTTACTAAGAAATTACTATTAAATTATATGATTTTGTATGGGTTTTTATATGTAAACTCCTATTTCATGAATTGAAGGCTAATTATAGCAAATTCCACATGCATGAATTGATTTAAGTAAATTGGGTATTTGATAGCATGTTTTCATGAAATTCAAGCAAGTGGAATGCCTAGTTCCTATGTTTTATGAAGTATATGTTATTATGAAATTGAACTAAGGCCATGCAAGTTTTCAAGTTATGAATTATTATGCAAGACAAGACACCTTATGTGCCATCAATGCTCATTAATTATTTTCTAAACTAAGGTTCGTGAGTAGTATGAAGATCCGGGTTATGAACATGTTTATGAACAAGATTTGACATCTAGATATGTCACATGTATGTGAGCCTTGAGCCTTATGTTATATATGTTTTGGGAGTAGTATTTAGCACCGAGCAATGAGGGTTCTAGATAACCCAACTCCAAAACTATATTGCCACCATAGGTTGCCCTTCGTGGCTTATGAAAGGATCCTTATGAATATGGTTCTAACCTTGGCTGGTTAGGACAACTTTTTTCAGTCTGGGTGCATGACACTGGACTCTATGTATCTCATCATGGTTTAATGTCGGTTAAGAAACTCCCACATGATTATTTTCAAGCTATGAATTTATATGATACTCTACTTTGAATCTTGACTTTACTTCATGTTTTATGTCTTATATCTTGATATTTACTTATGCTATCTATTATATGAACAAGCTCATTTTAATTACGTTTTAAGCATGTTTTCATCATGATTATGCATGACTCGCATATTCAGTACATCCTATAGTACTGACGCATATTTTGTGTTGCATCCTCTTGATGATGCAAACTCAGGTTCCCACCCTCAGGCACGTGGCTAGAGACCGCGGGCCTTTCCAGTCAGTTGTTGGTGATTTCTCATTGTTCGAGGGCTAGTTATGATCCTAGTTATTTTATGGTTGTTTACTTTCGTACTTCGAGTCAGTTAGGGTCTTGTCCTAGCAACTCCTTATGTCATGTGTAGAGGCTTTTCCGACATAGACAGTATTCGAGTCTCTCTTTCGAATTATGTTTCATTATGACCTTATCATTTATGGATTGGATTTGTCTAACTCCTATTTATACTTCCGCTATGTTTTCTTATGAATACCTGAATATTCTATGACCAAGGATTAACTCGGGGGACTTGTGGTCCCGGGTCTCGTGTTACGTCTAGGGGGTAGCCTCGGGGTGTGACAAACTTGGTATCAAAGCCAGGTTCAAGAGTCCTAGGGTGTCTGAGAGTCGCATCAAGTAGATTCTTCTTCATGAGTGTGAAGCACGCCACACTTATGAGAGAGAGGCTACGAGATGTTCTAGGAAAAACTTCACTTTTTTCATGTTCTATATCGTGCGATAGAGTTTAACTCTATTAACCCTCTAATCCATTCTTTATGCATTTCAGATAATGCCTCCTCGCCATGCTATGCCTCTCCGGGCCAATGCCCAAAATTCTAAACCTCCGATTTCAGACCCCGAGGTCACAAATGCAGAGTTCAGAAATGTTATTCACCTATTGGCCCAGACTATGGCTGCCCAAGGCAATCAACAGGCTCCTATCCCCATTCACCCTAAAGATGGAGCAGCAGCCCGAGTTCGAGATTTTATCCGTATGAACCCGCCAAAATTCTAGGGTTCAAAAATTGGGGAGGATCCGCTTAACTTTATGGACGAGGTGAATAAAATCTTTGAGGTGATGCAGGTCGTCGGAGTTGAGAGTGTTGAGCTAGCTTCCTACCAGCTAAAGGACGTAGCTCATATCTAGTTTACTCAGTAGAAGGAGGCTAGAGCTAGAAACGTGGTCCCTATGACTTGGGAGTGTTTCGAGAGGGCTTTCCTCGACCGATTCTATCCCCGAGAGTTGAGGCTTCCAAGGCCAAGGAATTTGTGAACTTAAGGCAGGGATCGATGTAAGTCCAGGAGTACAGTTTGAGGTTCACTCAGTTATCTAGGTATGCTCCATCTATGGTAGCAGACCCGCAGGATCAGATGAGCAAGTACATCTATAGAGTATTGGATTTAGTGAAGAAAGAGTGTAGGTCTGCTATGCTGTTGAGTGATATGAACATTTCTCGACTCATGACTCATGCTCATCAGATCGAGGGAGACAAGCTGAGGGAGATGGAAAGGGAGAACAAGAGGGGTAGGTCCGAGGGTCTAGGTTTTGGCCATCACATGTCCGTAGGCGGACATCGCTCTTCATTTCAGAAGAAATTGATGTGAGGCCAAAATTACATATATTTAATCATTATTTGCCTCATATTTAGTCTTTTTATTATCGTTTTTGAGCATTGATTTTATGAATTATTCTTATATTGGGTATTTATATTTGTAGGATTAAAGTGGTGCGAAAAGGAAGAAATTTGGAGAAAAAACAAATTAAAAAAGGAGAAATCATATAAGGAAATCAAGCAGGCAGCTTAATGGATTAAATATAGTAAAATATTAATATAAAATGTATGCTGCAATTGAGAATGCAAATTGAAGAATTGAGTGAGAAAAACGTACCTGGACACGTGTAAAGCAATGAAGACCCAAAAACAATATTTCACTGGAAATACGTGATTCGGCGCACAGCAGCAAACCCAATTTAATTGGGTTTTGATTTCTCGATTCGTTTTGGAATCAGTTATTTTATTTGAGGTTTTTTCCTACACCTATAAATATTCCATAAGAATAATTTTTACACAACTTTTGACCTACGAAGAGTTAGGAGCCGCCGTGAAGGCCGAAAAATATTGATTTATCTTTTCTTCTCCTTTATTATTTATTTTACGTTTTTTCTTTGGATGAATTGTTGTAATTACTCCATGTCTATGTGGAGTTAAACTTCTCGTTCTAGGATTGTGGTAGCTAATTACATGATTGTTTAGTAGACAATTGATTTGATTATTTGTTCAACATATTAATTGTTCTTATATTCTTGTGCTTACTACTTTAATGTTTAGCTACCATTAAAATAAATCTATAATCTCTTTGTGAACTCGGGAGAAAAATCATTGAGATAGAACGAAGAATATAAGGAGCAAGATCTCTCTTTTGTAACGTAAAGGGTAGGTTAGCGACTAGGATAGGAATATACCTAGAACGCCTTGTTTGGTTTATACGGAAAGATATATAAAAGCGTTCGGAATAAGATGTCACATCCCCGCTCAACGATGTAGTTGTGATGATATTTTGAATAGGCAACTAGAGGCTCGAGAGACCATAGTTGTAAAATCAAACTCGAAATCAACAACTAGATAAACAAACAAGTTGATGAAATTGCTTATTCAACATGATGGTTGGCGAATCCATAGTTCTAGATCGATTTCATCACATTGATTGCGTGAAAATCTGCTCTTTGTTTGGTTAATTGTTCATTAGTTAACTTCTTCTTTTTATTTCTAGATTAGTTAATTATAAATTCTCCTTTGAGTTTTAACGCTTGAATAAATAATTAGAACCAGTTTAATTTAGTGAAATAGTTAATCGACAAGTCTCTGTGGGTACGATATCTGGACTTACAATCCTATATAACTTGTACAACCACTTACACTTGCGTGTGCGTTAGGGCGCAACAGAAATCATCAGGACCCATTCATTCTTCTGCTAGTGCTCCTACCCAGGCCCCCAAGCCTCATCATGATCAGACTGATAAAGGATCTAGTTCCCATTCGCAGTCTCAGGGAAGTGTTGCAAAGGGATCTTCCCACCCTATTTGCAACAAGTGTGGGAAGAATCACCCGGGAGAGTGTCATTATGGCACAGGTGCATGCTTTAGGTGTGGACAGGCTGGACATATGATTAGGGATTGCCTTTCAGCTAAGAAGGGACAGAAAGGTAGTAGGACTCAGTCTGCTCCAGCAGCATCAGGAGGTCGACCAGCCCAGCAAGGTGCAACTTCTAATTCTGGTGGTCAGCGCCAGAACTGCTTGTATGCCATGTCCTCTTAATAGGACCAGGAGAGTTCACCGGACGTTGTTACTGGTATGTTGAAAGTCTTCTCTCTCGATGTGTATGCTTTGTTGGATCTCGATGCCTCCTTATCTTTTGTGACCCCTTATGTTGCTTGTAAGTTTGAGATTAGTCCTGATCAGCTTTTATAACCCTTTTGTATTTCTACTCCTGTTGGTGAGTCAGTCCTAGCGAAAAGAATCTATCAAAATTTCCCTATCTTGGTCCTTTATAGAGTCACTTCAGCGGATCTAGTAGAGTTGGAGATGACTAATTTTGATGTTATTCTTGGTATGGATTGGTTGTATGCTTGTTATGCTTCGGTTGATTGTCATACTCGAGTTGTCAGTTTCAAGTTTCCAAATGAACCTGTCTTAGAGTGGCAAGGTAGTCCCCCATCCTCGAAAGGTCGTGGCATATCTTACCTTAAGGATAGGAATATGATTTCTAAGGGTTATGTTTATCATATAGTTTGGGTTATAGATATGGAGTCCAAAACCCCATCCCTTCAGTCTGTTCTTGTTGTGAATGAGTTCCCAAAAGTGTTTCCCAAAGATTTTTCCAGAGTCTCTCCCGAGCGGTAGATCGACTTTGGGATAGATCTTCCAGATACAAATCCTATCTCCATTCCTCCCTATATAATGGCTCTCGTGGAACTTAAGGAATTGAAGGATCAGTTGAAAGACCTCCTTGATAAGGGTTTCATTCGACCCAGCATCTCTCCATGGGGTGCTCCAGTCTAATTCGTGCAGAAGAAAGATGGTTCCCTCAGAATGTGTATCGACTATCGTCAGTTGAACAAGGTCACAATCAAGAATAAGTATCCCATTCCTAAGATTGATGACTTGTTCAATCAGCTTCAGGGTGATAGTTTCTTCTCCAAGATCGATCGTAGATCCGGTAATCATCAGCTTCGTGTTCGAGAGTGTGACATTTCGAAGATAGCCTTCAGAACTCAGTATGGTCATTATGAATTTGTGGTTATGTCTTTCGATCTAACGAATGCCCCTGCAGCTTTCATGGATTTGATGAACCGTGTGTTCAAATAGTATTTGGATATGTTTGTGATTATTTTTATTGATGATATTTTTATCTATTCTCGGAGTGAGGAGGAGCATGCGAGCCATTTGAGAGTTGTGTTGCAAACTCTCAAGGGTCGACAGTTATTTGCTAATTTTAGCAAGTGTGAGTTTTGGATGCAGTCTATTGCTTTTCTGGGTCATATTTTGACTAGAGATGGTATCCGAGTTGATTCTCAAAAGATTGAGGCAGTAAAGAACTGGCCTAGGCCCACTTCCCCATATGATATTAGGAGCTTTTTGGGTTTGGCTGGTTACTACAGAAGATTTGTGGAGGGATTCTCTTCTATTGCTGCCCCTTTGACTCGATTGACTAAAAAAAAGGTAAAATTTCAGTGGTCTGATTTATGTGAGAAGAACTTTCAGGAAAGACTAGATTGACCACAACTCCAGTGTTTCCTCTACCCGAGGGCCTAGATGACTTTGTTGTGTATTGTGATGCTTCTAGGATTGGTTTGGGTTGTGTGTTGATGCAGCGTGGTAAGGTGATTGCTTATGACTCGAGACAACTTAAGATTCATGAGAAGAACTACCCTACTCATGATCTAGAGTTAGCGACCATAGTTTTTGCTTTGAAGATTTGGAGACACTACTTGTATGGTGTCCACGTGGATGTATTCACCGATCATAAGAGTCTTCAGTATGTGTTCACTCAGAAGGAATTGAACCTTCGTCAAAGGAGATAGCTTGAGCTTCTTAAGGATTATGATATAAGTGTGTTTTACCATCCGGGTAAGGCCAATGTTGTGGCGGATGCACTTAGTAGATTGTTCATGGGTAGTGTGTCTTCAGTTGAGGATGGAAAGAAGGAATTTGCTAGGGATGTTCATCGACTGGCTCGACTAGGAGTTCTCCTTATGGACTCGACAGAAGGTGGTGTTATTGTTTAGAATGGATCCAAATCATCCTTGGTAGCGGAAGTGAAAGAAAATCAAGACAGTGATCCGATTTTGCACCAGTTGAAGGGTGCATTCCATCAGCAAAGGGTAGAGGTTTTCTCCCAAGGGGGAGATGGTATGCTTCGATATCAGGATCAATTGTATGTTCCTGACATTGATGGGTTGAGACATCAGATTTTGGCAGAGGCTCATAGTTCTAGGTATTCCATTCACCCCGGTGCCACCAAGATATACCGTGACCTACGGAAAGTCTATTGGTGGAATGGTATGAAGAGGGACATATCAGGTTTCGTGGCTAAGTGTCCCAACTTTCAGCAAGTAAAAGTAGAGCATCAGCGACCGGGTGGTATGACTCAGGAGATTGACCTTCCTACTTGGAAATTCAAAGCGATCAATATGGATTTCATTACTGGTTTGCCTCGTACTCGAAGGCAACATGATTCGATTTGGGTGATTGTCGACCGGATGACTAAGTCATCCCACTTTTTGGGGATTAAGACTACGGATTCAGCGGATGATTATGCCAAACTCTACATTCGGGAGATAGTCAGATTGCATGGTGTTCCATTGTCTATCATTTTCGATAGGGGTACTCAGTTTACATCCCAGTTTTGGAGGTCATTACAGAAAGGTCTTGGTACGCAGGTCAAGCTTAGCACAGCTTTTCACCCTCAGACGGATGTCCAGGCAGAGCATACCATTCAAACTTTGGAGGATATGTTGAGAGCTTGTGTGATTAATTTCAAAGGTAATTGGGATGATCACTTACCTCTTATCGAGTTTGCCTACAACAACAGCTTTCATTCTAGCATCCAGATGGCTCCTTATGAGGCACTTTATGGGCAGAGATATAGGTCTCCTATTGGTTGGTTTGAGGTAGGTGAGGCGGCTTTGATTGGTCCAGATTCGGTTCATGAGACTATGGAGAAGGTTCAGCTTATTAGGGATAGATTGAAGACCACTCAGAGTCGACATAAATCATATGCAGATGTGAGGAGAAGAGAGTTGGAGTTTGAGGTTGATGATTGGGTATTTCTGAAAGTGTCACCCATGAAGGGTGTGATGAGATTTCGTAAGAAAGGGAAGCTTAGTCCCTGCTATGTAGGTCCTTATCAGATTCTGAGGAGAGTTGGTAGTGTTGCTTATGAGTTGGATTTACCATCGGATTTAGAAGCAGTTCATCCAGTTTTTCATGTTTCCTTGTTGAAGAAGTGTGTTGGTGATCCAACCTTGATTGTTTCTTTGGAAGATGTGAATGTGAAGGATTTACTTACGAAGAAGTTCCCGTGGAGATTCTTGATTGTCAGGTTCGGAGGTTGAGAAATAAAGATGTCGTTTTGGTAAAGGTCCTTTGGAGAAATCAGCTAGTTGAGGGAGCTACTTGGGAAGCAGAAGCAGCCATTAAATCCAAGTACCCTCATCTTTTCATTCCGATTCAGTTTCAGCTTGAGGTAATAGTTTCCTCCTTAATATGTCCCTCCGATTCTATTCCATCAATTTCTCTCATGATCCTAGCATGCATTCATGTTTTCCGAAGTTAATTTTATCATGGTTTAAGTTAAAAGGTTCAGTTTTCATGTTTATTCCTTGGTTTCCTTGTGTTGTTGTCTGGTTGGGCTGTATTCTCTCCAAGTTTCCTTGCTTAATCTTCATTCGAGGATGAATGGTCCCAAGGGGGAGATATTGTAACACCCCAAAATTTGTATTCAGTTGTTTAAGTTAAATCTCTAAAAAAATTCAAGTTTCTAGGAATTATGGGTCCAAACCACGGACCGTGGTTTGAACCATGAGTCATGGAATGGAGTCGTGGTTTGCCTTCTGCAGAGCAAACCTCTGGTCTGAGAACCACGTGTCGATTAAAAAGAAAAGGAGGCTTGAACTTGGAGCTTGAAGGAGTTCTTTTCCCAATTTTCCCACGTGTCGTATCAAATTGGGAAAAGAACTCCTTCAAGCTCCAAGTTCCTTTCACCCTTGTGCTCAAAACCCCTAATTTCTATTTTGATTTCATGAACTTCCAAATTAGGGTTCTTACCCAAATCTTATGAGTTTTTCTATAAATTGTCTTCTCATAATTTTACTAAGAAATTACTATTAAATTGCATGATTTTGCATGAGTTTTTATATGTGAACTCCTATTTCATGAATTGAAGGCTAATTATAGCAAATTCCACATGCATGAATTGATTTAAATAAATCGGGTATTTGATAACATGTTTTCATGAAATTCAAGCAAGTGCATGCCTAGTTCCTATGTTTTATGAAAGTATATGTTATTATGAAATTGAACTAAGGCCGTGCATGTTTTCAAGTTATGAATTATTATGCAAGACAAGACACCCGATGTGCTATCAATGCTCATGAAGTATTTTCTAAACTAAGGTTCGTGAGTAGTATGAAGATTCAAGTTATGAACATATTTATGAACAAGCTTTGACATCTAGATATGTCACATGTATGTGAGCCTTATGCTATATATGTTTTAGGAGTAGTATTTAGCACCGAGCAATGAGGGTTCTAGATAACCCAAGTCCAAAACTGCCACCGTAGGTTGCCCTCCGTGGCTTATGAAAGGATCCTTATGAACATGGTTCTAACCTTGGCCGATTAGGACAACCTTTTTCAGTGTGAGTGCATGACACTGGACTCCATGTAGCTCATCATGGTTTAATATCGGTTAAGAGAAACTCCCACATGATTATTTTCAAGCTATGAATTTATATGATACTCTACTTTGAATCTTGACTTTACTTCATGTTTTATGTCTTATAGCTTGATATTTACTTATGTTATCTCTTATATGAACAAGCTCATTTTAAGTACGTTTTAAGCATGTTTTCATCATGATTATGCATGACTTGCATATTCAGTACATCCTATAGTACTGACGGATATTTTGTGCTGCATCCTCTTGATAATGCAGACTCAGGTTCCCTCCCTCAGGCACGTGGCTAGAGACCGCAGGCCTTTCCAGTCAGTTGTTGGTGAGTCCTTATTGTTCGAGGGCTAGTTATGATCCTAGTTATTTTATGGTTGTTTACTTTCGTACTTTGAGTTAGCTAGGGTCTTGTCCTAGCAACTCCTTATGTCATGTGTAGAGACTTTTCAAACATAGACAGTATTCGAGTCTCTCTTTCGGATTATATTTCATTATGACCTTATCATTTATGGATTGGATTTGTCTAACTCCTATTTATGCTTCTGCAATGTTTTCTTATGAATACCTGAATAAGCTATGACCAAGGGTTAATTCGGAGAACTTGTGGTCCCGGGTCCCGTATTACGTCTAGGGGTATTTGATAACATGTTTTCATGAAATTCAAGCAAGTGCATGCCTAGTTCCTATGTTTTATGAAAGTATATGTTATTATGAAATTGAACTAAGGCCATGCAAGTTTTCAAGTTATGAATTATTATGCAAGACAAGACACCCGATGTGCCATCAATGCTCATGAATTATTTTCTAAACTAAGGTTCGTGAGTAGTATGAAGATCCGGGCTATGAACATATTTATGAACAAGCTTTGACATCTAGATATGTCACATGTATGTGAGCCTTATTCTATATATGTTTTGAGAGTAGTATTTAGCACCGAGCGATGAGGGTTCTAGATAACCCAAGTTCAAAACTACGTTGTCACCGTAGGTTGCCCTCCGTGGCTTATGAAAGGATCCTTATGAACATGGTTCTAACCTTGGCCGGTTAGGACAACCTTTTTCAGTGTGAGTGTATGACACTGGACTCCATGTAGCTCATCGTGATTTAATGAATTTATATGATACTCTACTTTGAAATATGACTTTACTTCATGTTTTATGTTTTATATCTTGATATTTACTTATGCTATCTCTTATATGAACAAGCTCATTTTAAGTACATTTTAAGCATGTTTTCATCATGATTATGCATGCCTCGCATATGCAGTACATTCTATAGTACTGACGCATATTTTGCGTTGCATCCTCTTGATAATGCAGACTCAGGTTCCCTCCCTCAGGCACGTGGCTAGAGACCGCAAGCCTTTCCAGTCAGTTGTTGGTGAGTCCTTATTGTTCGAGGGCTAGTTATGATCCTATTATTTTATGGTTGTTTACTTTCGTACTTCGATTTAGCTAGGGTCTTGCCTAGCAACTCCTTATGTCATGTGTAGAGGCTTTTCAGACATAGACAGTATTCGAGTCTCTCTTTCGGATTATGTTTCATTATGACCTTATCATTTATGGATTGGATTTGTCTAACTCCTATTTATGCTTCTGCTATGTTTTCTTATGAATACCTGAATATGCTATGACCAAGGATTAATTCGGAGCACTTGTGATATCGGGTCCCGTGTTACGTCTAGGGGGTAGCCTCGGGGCGTGACATTCTCTGATAGAAATAAATAACATATTTTTAGACGAATAACAACTTTATTTATTTAACTTAAAAGAATAGCTAACTACTCACAAGTCACAAATGGGATACAAAATTGAGATTGTGAATAATCACACAACGTTTGAAGGTCAATATTATGTGTGCATTTGGTTATGTCCAAATTAAAATATGTGTATCTAGTATTGGTTGTTTTATAGTTTTATTTGAATTCGTGCTTGTTTTCGGGGCTAAGTATAAGATAAAGAAATCAAATGTTATTTTTCTTTGTTAAAAAATAATAATAATCTAAAACAGGTCAAAATTGTTCAGAAAAACATCATCAAAGGTGCATATGTGAAAAAAGTAAGAAATTTGATATGAGATTCTAAAATTTTGTATGAAAAAATGTCATATTTGCCGTTTTACTCTTTAAAAAAATTAATATTTAACCTTCCTTATACTTTTTTGATATATTTGCATTTACTGTCCAACTTTGAGCACATATTTATCCCTGAATCGTTAGTTCCCCTTGTCCCCACCTTTACTTTCTATGTGACACCCATGTGGATTTTATTTCTCCCAATTTAAACCTAATCTGCATTTAAGTTATTTTTACTTGACCCAATTTGCAAAATAAATCCATCCCAAAGATTCTCAAACCGCCACACCATCTCTGATCTGCATGTAAAGGCAATCTCCCAAAAGTCATATCCTAACCTTGCCAATCACTTGACTCCTGATTGAAATTGATAATCCTTAAGGATTAAACCAAGATATCCAGAATACAAAATGGTTGAGCTACATAATCAGGCATCATGAGTCCAACCGCAGTTAATAATTTTTTTAAGGAAAAGAAAGAAAAAAACAACTTCATAGGGACAATTAAGATTCAATAACAAACTCGAAATACATTTTGAAGAAAAAACATGGTAGAAAAGGCACAGAGGTGAGGCTTAGACTTTATTAGGACTCTCCTCTATATCTATAAAAATACCATATGTGCAACTTTGCCCTAGTAGAAGAAGTGGGATGAGGTTTATGTCATGACCCAGTCTACACCCTAAGTGACCAGCACTCAAAATGACAAGTGGCCCGAGCAGACCCTTGACCTGACATACTACTACTATAATCATTTTTGACTTTAAGCGAAAGCTAATCAATAATAATAGATAAAGACCAACTCTAATAAATGATAAAATATTCATCCTGAAAATAATACTGAGCTATCTGAATATACTAACCACGGCTACATACTCTTGTCTGATGAAGCCTATAATAGCTAGAATGAAATGAGTAAGACAATAGTATAAATAGTCCTATAAACCAAGGACCATGCATAAGAATAAATATTCATGAGATACTATAATCAGTGTTGGAACTCTTGTAAAATAATGCAAGACATGAAGTAGTTGAATTTTGGGGTTTGAGACCCTAGCTTTGACATTAAAAATGAAAGCTTTGAAACTATGGGCATGAGGAAAAAACTTGACAGAAGAATCTTAAGAAATCCTTGATTAAGTTTCTGTACTCTTTTGCTTGAAGCCCTAGGTACTTGAGAGTTGGGGAAAATGAAAATAGGAGAACTGTCGATGTCTTTCTGAGAAATAACACCTATTGAGTGTTTAAGCAAAGTGAGGAGGGATCTTGGGGTAAGGAAAGGACTAAACTATCCCTCACTTAGCGTTTAAAAAGTGCAAAAATTTCTTGTCGGACGAATCGCCCCACAAGTCGCGGGTCATCCAAATAAGCTCCAAGTAGAAAATAAATATGGGGACAAGGGGAATTAAAACTTCAGTGGTAAATATGTGCTAAAAGTTGGATGGTAAAGGAAAATAAATCAAAAAATATAACGAAGGGTAAATATAACTCTTTTTGAAGAGTGCAACAACAAATATGACCCTATTCAGAATTTTGTATGAGTCTAATAAGCAAAAGAGAAAAGAAAGGAAGCTGCAAAAATATTGCATTTGAGGTTTACAAAATCTAGAACAGCTCAGAACTAGTTGTCTTTTAAGAAGCAACAGGGAAGCGACCTTCTCGTGGTCGTATGCCGTATATTAATAATCAACTACAACAAGGGGAACAACGAACTCCCCATGGTCGTATGCCGTATATTCACAATCAACCACTGCAGCAGGTGCAACAACCTCCCTGTGGTCGTATGTCAATGGTGCGGTGCCTCATGTTGTTGCACCTGCACCTGGCACTCCTCTGCTTATTCAGGGGGACTTGTTTGCTCGCCGTCATAATCAACTAGATCCATATGAGATCCAGTTGAGTATGGATGATGCATTGGCCGTTAGGCCGGTTGAATCAATTAATTCATCAGTTGGGAGTACGAGTACTGGTCGAGGAGCTTGACTAAGAACTTAGGCTTTAGTTTTTTCTGGGACCATGGGTTGGGTTCTGTTGTTTTGTTTCTTTGTCATCTTTATCTTATTGTGCTACAATATTTATATTTTGTTTCAGTTCTTATTTTGAGTCCATTTTGATGAAGTGGCGTCATGCTTACTCGCTAACAAGAGGGCATGCATTGTCAAATTTTAGTGTTAAAATCAAGAAATATAATGGTGTTAAGAGAAGGGGGAATGTCTTCCGGCAAGAAAAAATATCAGGAAGCAATTACCAATGATCACATAATGATGGAAAGGGAAGTCGAAGAATTATTACTACAATCTAATAAGGAATTAAATCATTTCAATGGAATTGTAGAAAAGAAAATATTATTTTTGTGACAAAATTAGACGTAGAAGATTTTTCATTCCTTAGCCGGAAAAATATGTGGTCATGAAAGAGGGATTAAGTGGAAAAGAATTGACTGGGTGGTAGAGTCGTGAAAACGCTTGTTTCTTCCATATTTTGGACCTTAGTTGTGAATCATACAAGGCTTAGTATTGTCACTAGACATTAATAAACCACTCTGCAACAAGAATGAAAAATCTATCAAAAATTGTGTTGACGGTCTTATAAATTAACATAACGTTGAAAATCGAGAAGAAAAGAAACATAAGTACTATGTCAATTCTGATACGAAAAAATAACCACCACCAAAGAAAAGTAAAACAGGGTCTTACTCGATCAGTAGGTCAGTGAGCCCTTTTAATGAACATTTATGATTTATTCAAAAAAAATCTAAAATAAATAAAATTGAATAAGTTTTACCAAGATTTATTCACAACATTCATTACAACCTAAAATGAAAAATGAAAAAAAGAGAGAGAAACAAAGTAGTAATAGACTAGGAGTCAGAAAAATTACTTAAAGATTAGATGTAGATGTCATGTTATAGTTGTATCCAAGTCTTCCAATGGCTTTGCTATCTGTGAGCTTACACGCATTTCGAGGCTGATTAAATATCTATTTGAATTTTGTAATTAGCTCAAATTAAATATGAAAATTCTATGGGCTTTTAGCCTAGGGGTACCAACCCCAAATTTGTTAGGAGTAATTTGATTGGAAAACAAGTTATCTTGAAAATATAATGTCGGGGTTATATAATATAGAGATTAAATAGTAATGAGATTATTTAATGAATATATTTTTTATTAAGAGATGTTTGGTTCATTGAATTAAAAATAAGATATACGAGATGTAATATAAAACATGTGTACTAGATGAATTAGGATAAACTTTTATTTTTAATTTAACTTGAATTAAATAATATCGAGATTATTATCTTACCCTCAATGTGGGATAGAATAATATTTATATAAATTAATCTTGGGATCACTAATTTCAGAATAAAAATATAACCAAATCCGGGATATTATAATCTCGTTTCGATTAGAGTGTGACGAATCACCAAGAGACCAAAAAAAAGGGAGCTCTTAAAAAGGGGTAAAAAAAATAAACTTGCATCTAATTATGAAGTTATCAAAATATTCCTGCATTGAATTGTGAAATTATTATCTCTTATACTATCGACCAAACAACCCTTTGTGTTTCTATACTTTTCTTGTGTTCTTGGGTTTTATTTGGATCCCATTATTATATAAGATTTTTATGTTGTGCATCATATTAATAGAGTTTAGTGACATAAGTTGCATAATCTTTGCATCCTTTCATAAATAGCATACTTAATTTCGATTTTAGCATATATTAAATTCTTATATTTCTTCTCTATTCCAATTTCTCTTTCTTATAAGTGAGATCTATCCCACGGTTATAGCAAGTTCTCTCAATAATCCTTTCTTCCCTTTTCTTTGTAATCGATATACATTTTTTATATTCATTATATATTAAATAATATAATTATTATACACTATGTACACTCATATGTAATACGATATTATTATATACTTCATAATATGCCTATCCAAATAATTTATACTATATATCCTTGTTATAATGTAAATAATAATAATAATAGACAAGTATTATACTATTTATGTATATCGTTAATAAGCTATATATAATAGTAACATACTCATATATATTATTAGTATTCACCGACTGCTTTTTTCACAAGAATGTCATAAAGGTTCTCTTAGTCTTCCTAAAAAAGTCAGTCAATATACGATAAATGAATTATAATATATAAGATAATATGTGTAAAATTAATTTATCTTTATTACTGAATTAAAATTCATGTATGCTAATATTAAAAACATTTATACCAGAAATATATCATAATCAGGCAAAGCTTAAAAAATATATGTATACATATGGTATATATGTGAATATTTACCGTATAAACTTAATTACAGTAATATGTATTAAATATATACTATTATTAAATAATTAAATTTTCAAACATAAAATTTATAAGCCAAAAAGAATACTTATAAATTAAATCCGTGACATGTTAAAATGATGTGTATCCCCAGATTAAATGACTCCCAAATTAAAATTAACATGAATTCAATTCTTCATTTTGAGGCGTGGGAAATGGGATTTATTTCATTGTATTGTCGTGCGTAGTTTTAGAGGATATTTTCAGATGATTTATTCTATTGAGGGTAATTTTAAAAATTATCCTAAGAATATTTATTGTTTTTTATATGAAACTTAATTGTTTCTTTAACTTATTTTGTATAAGCATCTTCTTTTAACTTAATCTTGAATTATACGAAAGATACTAAAAGCTCAGAGGTTTTTGACTGTCAATAGACTATCAGTATAGATTGATTTCTTAAGACAAACAGTTTACTCTATCAAAAGATTATACAATCAATTGAGAGCAACGAAGAAGATGATATAAATAATCAAGGATGTTTAAGATGAACTTTTATTAAATTATCTGACTGTACGTACAATACTAGCAAACACAGATAGTTCGAATGCTCTAGTCAAAGAAAAAGCAAGCGAAGAAACTTTTTTGTGATATTAACCCTTTTGTAGTTCCTCTTGTATATGCAGCAAATATTATATGGGAAAACTTCCTAGGAACTAGTTTTAAGAGACAAATCATGATTTGTAATAGTAATCAAATTAGGCATAGTCCAGAAAACCATACCATTGAGCCCGATTGAGGCCATGTAATTTGTAATTATTCTATCAACATGCCAACTGTGCGACAACAGCTCAGAAAACATACAATATTTTTTCTTTTCATGCCCATGAGTTGAAGTTGTGTTTGAACGTGTATTTAACTTGAAAAAAGAAAAAGTTTTTGTGAGAAAATCTCACTTAAAAATTGAACAAAACTACCTTTTCAATTTTGAAACTCAACAACAACAATAACAATGTCATTCCCATTTTATTCCCACAAAGTGGAGTCTGGAGAGGGTAGAATGTACGCAGACCGTATCTTTACCTCAGAGGTAAAGTAAAGAGGCTGTTTCCGATAGACACCCGGCTCAAGATGAAAAATGACTAGAAAAGACGAAATGAAAGTACAAAAGATATAGACAATAAACGAAAATAACAGATACTCGCAGAATTATACTACAATAAAATAATACTACAATTGAACTATACAAAACACTAGATAACATCAAAAGTCGAAGAACAAAAAACTACAAGAGTAGTCCTACAACTACTAATAAGGGCAACAAGACATTGTGCTCCTACCTACTAATAAGATGCAACCTCACCTACTAACCTTCTACCCTAATTTGTACCCTCCACACCTTCCTATCTAAGGTCATGTCTTCAGTAAGCTGCAATTGCACCATATCCTGTTTAATTACCTCTCTCCAGTATTTCTTCGGTCTACCTTTACCCCTCTTGGATTCATCCATAGCCAACCTCTCACACCTCCACACTTGGGCTTCCGTGCATCTCCTCTTCACATGTCCGAACTATCTCAGTCTCACTTTTCGCATTTTGTCTTCCACCGAAGACACTCCCACCATGTCTCAGATATCCTTATTTCTAATCTTATCTCTCCTAGTAAACCCACACATCCAGCGCAATATCTTCATCTCTGCCACCTTTCATTTTTTGTACGTGAGAGTTCTTGACTGGCCAACACTCCGCCCCAGACTACATAGCTGGTCTAACCGCCATTCTGTAGAACTTACCTTTCAGTTTAGGAGGCACCTTCTTATATCCAATGTGTAAGCAACAACAAAAATATATCCAGTGCAATTCCACTATTGTGATCTAAGGAGGATAGTGTGTACATATACCTTTCTCTACCTTGCAATGTAGAGAGTCTGTTTTTGATTGACCATATGCTCAAGAAAATAATAGGAGTGAAGAAAGCAAGACAAAATACTAAATAATACATGACAAAACATTCTGAAAAAGAAACAATAACTACAAATAAAATAATATGATAATTGAGGTACAAACAATAATAAATAGTAATAAAAATCGAAAGAGCAAGAAACTATAAGAATAATACTATAACTACTAATAGTAAACAAACAATGTTTAAAGAAATGAAAAAAAAGGAAAAAGTTTCATGAACGGGTCCTAAGCACTCTACTCCTTTCTCATTGAAGTATGCATCAAAGAATCGAAGAATGAAACCCTATTCAATTTCGTGATTAAATCAAATTCTCCTGTGAGAGCTTTAGGACTATAAGTACCCTTTAAGCGTGTGACAATATTATAGAATAATTAAGTTACCTTCCTAGGCGAGCAAATGTGATAACACTATAGAGAAAATGATTTTGTGTAACATGCTATGATCTCAATGCTTTTACGAGGTAGTGATAAATTTCACGCGCTCTAAACCTGTCCGCACACGATTTGCCCAATGCGAGAATTATCTTTTTGTTTTTAATGTTTTTCTCCTTCTTCAATTTTTTTTCCTTAAACAAATTACAAAAATAAGAAGTCTATGTTTTTTCTATCCTTTTTCTTCCTAATTAGTTTTAAGACATCCCATAAAATTCGTGCCTAAATAATAGTTTCTCCTTTTCTCCTCCATTTTCCATACAATCAATCAAACAGTAGAATAAATATTGAAAACATCTACCAATCAAATAGTTAATTATGTAATTGCATTTCTTTTTATGCTCAAAGAGTTTTTTTTTTGGTCAAATGCTCAAATTTAATAGGTGTTTGATCATAGATTTTAAATATTTTGCAACTAACTTGAGATTACATTACTAATATCATATTTTTTTTATGTATTAGTTATATATCTTAATAATACTAAATAGAATGTAGAACTAATTATTATTATTATTAGGGGTCGTTTCGTAGGGTGTATAACAATAGTGCAAAATATGGTGTATTAGTAATTCTTGCATTAGTAATGTTGGTATTATTTATGCTGAGATTTTCTTATACAGTGTTTGATTTGATGTATTAAAAATAATATGTATCACATAATTTCTATATTTTTTATTTGTTTATAAAAATAACCTCCACAAATATGATGGAAAAGATGTGAAAAATTTATTTTAAGGGACTACGTGTGTTTAACGATGCAAAGAATATTTGAAGTAATGTTCATACTTGAATGTAGTTAAAATACAACTTTAAAAGTGAAAAATGAGTTACAAATAATTATATTTTTTTAAATTTAAAATACAACTTCAAGTTGAATTTGAAATTTTCATAGTCAAATACACTAAATAGGCGGTTGGACATGAAAAATAATTTTTTTTACTTAATTTGAAATTTTTAGAATTAGAGTTGGAGTGTGTTTGACCATACCTTTTTGGATTTTTTTTTTAGAATTTAGAAGTGTTAAAAAATAACTAAAAAGTGAAAGTGAAATGAAAAAAAAAAAAAAGTATTGAATTGTTTTCACTTTTCCAAATACAGTATTTTTATGGCCAAACGGTAATTTTTAAATGAAGTGAAATAATTTTTCAGAATAAAATAAAAAATTCTTATGATCAAACGAAGCGTAATATTCAAATAAAGTAAAAAATTATGGTCAAACGAGTCCTTTTTAACTTCTTTTTTCCTTCCTAGAAAAGTGCACCACTCCACAACAATTCAAAATAATTCAAAACAGCGCGGGCTATACCTAAACCTAACCCACGGTTAATATTAAAGCCAAAATTCTCGGAAACAATATTAACCATAGTTAATAACCCGGGTTAATTAACCCGATATCCATTTTTTTGCTATAAATAAGAAGCCCTTCACTAAACTCGTACCTCACAATTCATAAACTTCGAAACTCAAATCCTTTTTAGCTTTTTGAAACGGCGTCTTGATAAACGCCGTCCTTTTTCTCTTTCTTTCTTCGAATTTTTAGGGTTTCGAATTTTTTTTTCCTCACCGAAAATGAGAGAGTGCATATCGATCCACATTGGTCAGGCCGGTATTCAGGTCGGAAATGCCTGCTGGGAACTTTACTGCCTCGAGCACGGCATTCAGGTACAGTTTTTTTAAATTCTTTTAAAATTTTTTAATGCATTAATCACATTTTCTGTGTTTGATCTGTGTGTTTTTCTTCATTTTAATCGTTGAAAATGTGAAGTATTTTGCAGATCTGGTTGAATAATTTGATTTTAGGTTATATATGTTTCGGTTTATCTAAGATGTGATTTTTTTTTCAAATTGATCTGATTGATAATTTTTGTCTGTTAATTTGAGTTTTTTCAGTAGATCTGGTAGGTTTGATAACTATCCGATTGATTTCAAATGTAAAAAAGATTATGTAGATCTGATTGAGTAATTTTCACATAGGATTGATAGGTGTCCAGTTGTTGAAATGTGATTTTTTTTCAGTAGATCTGGTGGAATGTTTTAGATATAGGTTTGATAACTGCCCGATTGATTTCAAATGTAAAAAAAATGCTGTAGATCTGATTGAATGATTTTCATATAGGATTGATAGGTGTCCAGTTGTAGAAATGTGATTTTTTTTCAGTAGATCTGGTAGAATATTTTAGATATAGGTTTGATAAAAAAAAATTCTATAGATCTGATTTATAGGATTGATAGATGTTCTGTTGTAGTAATGTGATTTTTTCAGTAGATCCGGTGGAATATTTTAGATATAGGATTACTGTCCGATTGATTTCTAATGTGAAAAATTCTGTAGATCTCATTGATATTCACATATAGGATTGATAGGTGTGCTGTTGTTGAAATGTTATATTTTCAGAAGATCTGGTAGGATATTCACTCGTTGGATTCATAGGTGTTTGATTCAAAATGTGGAACTATTTCAATAGGTAGATCTGAATGAATAATTTAAGTCCGATTGTAGAATGATTTGTTTGAAACTTGTTTAGGTTATTGTCCTGGAATTCGGTTATTGTCATTGTATAGATCTAGTTAAAATGAAAAAAGTTTATGTTCCTATGTTGCATTGTAGATTGATTGAGTTCTAATGACAAATATGTTTTATCCTTGGTTAAATCCGTTAGCACTACAGTTAAATCTGTAGATGTATGATGCTTCAATGATGTTGCTTAGAGACAAACGTGTTTTGATACTTGGTTACATTTCCATGTTTAATGGCTTTGTCCTCGAATGTACTTTTCCAACTTGTTGTCCATGGTAACTAGCTTGGTTGGTTGTCTTTTGGAACATGCATGAATCCTTTTCTTGTGGATTAAACCTTATTGATATTGAGGTACTTGATAATTATGGATTGCTAAAATTCTTTCTTTTGTTTTCCAAAGCCTGATGGCCAGATGCCAGGTGACAAGACTGTCGGAGGGGGTGATGATGCATTCAACACCTTCTTCAGCGAAACTGGAGCTGGAAAGCATGTCCCTAGAGCTGTCTTTGTAGATCTTGAGCCCACTGTCATTGATGAAGTGAGGACAGGAACATACCGACAGCTCTTTCACCCTGAACAGCTCATCAGTGGCAAAGAAGATGCAGCCAACAACTTTGCCCGTGGCCACTATACCAGTAAATATTACTCCTTGCTCACTCTTATTTAAATTACATTTGGTTTTAAAGACTGATAGTTTTCTCTGTGTCTGCTTGTAGTTGGGAAAGAGATAGTTGATCTCTGCTTGGATCGCATCCGTAAGCTTGCAGACAACTGTACTGGTCTTCAAGGGTTTCTGGTCTTCAATGCTGTTGGTGGTGGTACTGGTTCAGGTCTGGGGTCGCTCCTGCTGGAGCGTCTCTCAGTTGACTATGGAAAGAAGTCCAAACTTGGTTTCACAATTTATCCCTCACCACAGGTCTCAACTTCTGTTGTTGAGCCTTACAACAGTGTCCTGTCAACTCATTCCCTTCTTGAGCACACTGATGTGTCAATCCTTTTGGATAATGAAGCCATTTATGACATCTGCAGGCGCTCATTGGACATTGAGCGTCCTACCTATACCAACCTGAATCGCCTTATCTCACAGGTAATGTAGTAATATATGATTGTGGTTTGGAATTTATTAGCTGTAATTAGCTGGTACTAATTTTTGTGCTACCTGTGCAGGTTATATCTTCTCTGACAGCTTCTTTGAGGTTTGATGGAGCTCTGAATGTTGATGTGAATGAATTCCAGACCAACCTTGTGCCCTATCCCAGGATCCACTTTATGCTTTCCTCATACGCCCCTGTCATTTCTGCTGAGAAGGCCTACCATGAGCAGCTTTCAGTTGCAGAGATCACCAACAGTGCCTTTGAGCCATCTTCTATGATGGTTAAGTGTGACCCTCGCCATGGCAAGTACATGGCTTGCTGTCTCATGTTCCGTGGTGATGTGGTGCCAAAGGATGTTAATGCTGCTGTGGCCACCATCAAGACTAAGCGCACCATCCAATTTGTTGACTGGTGCCCCACAGGATTCAAGTGTGGTATCAACTATCAGCCACCAACTGTTGTTCCTGGTGGTGATCTAGCTAAGGTGCAGAGGGCTGTGTGCATGATTTCCAACTCTACAAGTGTTGCTGAGGTCTTCTCCCGCATTGACCACAAGTTTGATCTGATGTATGCCAAGCGTGCTTTTGTGCATTGGTATGTCGGTGAGGGCATGGAGGAAGGTGAATTCAGTGAAGCCCGTGAAGATCTTGCTGCCCTAGAGAAGGATTATGAGGAGGTTGGTGCTGAAGGTGATGATGAAGGTGAGGGAGAAGATGATGAAGAGTACTGAGCAATGATATAGGCTGTAGAATGCTGGTCTGGTTTTATTTTCTTTGGTTACTGTTTTTATGTTGCAAACTCTTATTTCGTGTGGATTGAATTCTGCTGTTGTTAAAACATGTGTTTGTTTGACTAAGTTCTTGGTTATGCAGCACCTTCCTTTATTTTCATCCAAATCTGCGTTTATGATTTAGCATATGTTACTTTTCATGCTAATTCTGGAGTACATTTCTTTTTGCGGATGAAGTACTTTAGAATGGTAGAATGGAGTTGTGACTTTGTATTGTCTGTCTAGTTTGAAAAATATAATTTGTAACATATTTTTAGAAGTTTACTACATTTTCTGTCCTAAACACTGGAAAAGCTTACACTCCAAAAACATTGTTTCAGCACATGAATAATTATTCACTAAATCTATTTACGATATTGTGACAGTTTTGAAAAGGATAAGAAAAGAGGAAGTTTGTACAATATTCGTATCACAAGTACTCAAGACACCACACGCCAATAATTTTTTTCTTTTTGGTAACTAACATTTATATTACCAGGGAAAACATATATAAAGTCATAACCGGACCCTCTAGAGTTGGAAATAGCACCCCAACTTCTAGTACTACAGAACAAAGACATTACTTACGGGTCGTTAGAATAAAAGAAAAAAATACATGTAGTAGATATGCTTAAAAAAATAATACATTTTAAAAATCCTCTTCAATTTTTTCAGAGAAACAAACGTCGATATTGTTGTTTGATACGAAACTGAGCTTGATAACCAAATAAATGCGAAATGATGATGAATAGTGATTAAGGTTTTTCATCGTTAATTTTATTTATTTTCTTGGTTTTCATGTTTAATATTTATATAGTATGAATTTTTTTTTTCAATTTATCATTTTGATAATTTCCCTCCAAATAATTTAAGTGAGAATACAAAATCTTTTTTTTTAATCTTTAAAAATAAATAATAAAGTTTTGCAAAGAAAATACACAAAATTATAGAATGTGGAGAGAATTTTTGTAAACAAACAATATCTTTGTAAGAATATATCAATAGATGTTTTTAATACATCAAAGCAAACACTGGATGAGAAATAAGCTCAACATAACTAATCCCAACATTACTAATGTACCCTATTCAAATACTTTTCTTATACACTACTAGACGACCCTTCAAAAATTTCACCATATTCAATCGGGCTCAATGGTATGGTTTTCTGGGCTATGCTCAACACTTTCTATACTAATTGTATAATCTTGACATAAAAATACAAATACATGCATACAAATACAAATAGAGTAACTCGACATACAAATATAAATTCGTAAATTCTGCATACAAATATAAATCCGCTAGAGTAATCTCAGCATATAAATATAAATTCGTAAAATTATCAGCATACAAATACAAAATTGTATTGTATATTTTGTGAAATCTTGACATACAAATACAAATACAGGCATACAAATACAAATACAATTAAATGTACCAACAATTTTAAATCATTTGCTGCAAAATATAATTAAATTAAGCTATTGATATGAAGAGTAAGTCCATTGTCGATCAAAAACCTCTGAGCTTTTAGTATCTTTAGTACAATTCAAGACGCTTGAGAGTCATATTTCTTTTCTTTTGAATTCAAGTTTGGATGATACACATCATTTTAACATGTCATAGATTTAATTTATAATTATTCTTTTTTGGCTTGTAATCTTTTAATGTTTGAAAATTTAATTATTTAATAATAGTATATGTGAAATATATATTACTGTAATTAAGTTTATACGGTAAATGTTCACATATACACCATATATATACATATATTTCTTAAGCTTTGCCTAATCATGATATATTTCTGGTTTAGATGTTTTTAATATTAGCATACATGAATTTTAATTCAATAGTAAAGATAGCTTAATTTTACACATATTATCTTATATATTGTAATTCATTTATCGTATATTGATTGACATTTTTAGGAAGACTGAAAAGAATCTTTATGACATTCTTGTGGATAAAGCAGTCGGTGAATACTAATAATATATATGAGTATATTACTATTATATATAGCTTACTAACAATATACATAAATAGTATAATACTTTGTATTATAATTATTTACATCAAATATAACGGGGATATACAGTATAAATTATTTGGATATGCATATTATGAAGTATATATTAATATTATATTATATGAATGTACATAGTATATAATAATTATATTTTTTTACTATATAATGAATATAAAATAATGTATATCAATCACTAAGAAAAGGGAAGAAAGAATTATTGAGAGAACTTGCTATAATGGTGGAATAAATCTCACTTATATGAAAGAAAAATTGGAATAGAGAAGAAAGATATAAATATAAATTATGAGTTTGTGGGACCTTCATTAATTATTAACATATTAATAGAAATTATTATATGCTAAAATTAAAATTGAGTATGCTATTTATGAAAGGATGCAAAGATTATGCTACTTATGTGACTAAACTCTATTAATATGCTGCACAACATAAAAATCTTATATAATAATGAAATCCAAATAAAAACCAAGAACACAAAAAAAGTATAGAAATAAAAAGGGTCGTTTGATCGATAGTATAAGAGATAATAATTTCAGAATTCAATGCAGAAATATTTTGATAATTTCAGAATTAGATGCAAGTTTATTTTTCTTACCTCTTCTTAAGAGCTCCCATTTTTTTGGTCTCTTGGTGATTCGTCCTACTCTAATCGAAGCGACATTATAATATCCTCTATTTGGTTGCATTTTTAATTCTGGGATTAGAAATTTCGAGATTAATTTATATAAATATTATCCTATCCCACATTGAGGGTGGAATAATAACCCCAATATTATTTAATTAAAGGTTAAAATTAAAAATAATAGTTTATCCCAATATACATCAAACACATATTTTATATTACATCTCATATATCTTATTTTTAGTTCAATGAGCCAAACATCTCTTAATATAAATATATTCACTAAATAATCTCATTATTGTTTAATCTCTGTACTATAACCTCGATATTATATTCTCAGGATAACTTGTTTTCCAATCAAATGACTCCTAACAAATTTGGGGTTGTATTCTTAGGCTAAAAGCCCATATAATTTTTATATTTAATTTGAGCTAATTATGAAATTCAAATAGATATTTAGTCAGCCCCAAAATGCGTGTAAGCTCACACATAGCAAAGCCATTGGAGAACTTGGAAACAACTACAACATGACATCTACATCTAACCTTTAAGTAATCATTCTGGCCTAGTCTATTACTACTCTGTTTCTAAATTTTTTTTCATTTTAGGTTGTAATGAATACTGTGAATAAGCTTCGGTAAAACTTATTTAATTTTATTTATTTTAGATTATTTTTTGAATAAATCATAAATATTCATTAAAAGGGCTCACTGACCTACTGATCGAGTAAGATTCTGTATTATTTTTCTTTGGTGGTGGTTATTTTTTCATATCAGAATTGACATAGTACTTATGTTTTTTTCTTCTAGGTTGATGTTTAGCGTTATATTAATTTATAAGACCGTCAAACACAATTTTTGATAGATTTTTCATTCTTGTTGCAGTGTGGTTTATCAATTTCTGGTGACAAAACTAAGCGCGGTATGATTCACAGTAATTAGTGAATCTACTTCTATCATTATCACTACGTCTAATTTTGTCACAAAAAATAATATTTTCTTTTCTATGATTCCATTGAAATGATTTAATTCCTTATTAGATTATAGTAATAATTCTTCGATTTCCCTTTCCATCATTATATGATCATTGGTAATTTCTCAGTGATACTTTTTTCTTGTCGGAGGACATTCCCCTTTCTCTTAACACCATTATATTTTTTGAATTTAACACTAAAATTTGACAATGCCCTCTTGTTAGCGAGTAAGCACGACGACACTTCATCAAAATGGACTCAAAACATAAACTTAAACAAAATATAAATATTGTAGCACACATAAGATAAAGATGACAAAGAAACAAAACAACAGAACCCAACCCATGGTCCCAGAAAAAACTAAAGCCTAAGTTCTTAGTCAAGCTCCTCGACCGGTACTCGTACTCCCAACTGATGAATTAATTGATTCAACCCGCCTAACAGCCAATGCATCATCCATACTCAACTGGATCTCATATGGATCTAGTTGATTATGACAGCGAGCAAACAAGTCCCCCTGAATAAGAAGAGGAGTGACAGGTGCAGGTGCAACAACATGAGGCACCACACCATACGACATACGACCACGAGAAGGTCGTTGCCCTGTTGCTGTGATTGATTGTTATATGACATACGACCACGAGAAGGTCGTTCAGTCACCTGCACCATGTCCCCCTCCTGATACTGCGATTCATAGTTAATATATGACATACGACCACGAGGAGGTCGTTGAGTCACCTGCACCATCTCCTGCTGTTGTTGCTGCAGTTGATTGTGAATATATGACATACGTCCATGAGAATGTCGTGGAGTCATATGCACCATCTCCCGCTGCTGCTGTGGTTGATTGTAATTACACTGCTGATGCTCGCGTTGGTGTCTTGGAAGCCCTTGTCGCGAAGTGAACACTTGACGGCAGGTCCTACATCTATAGCACCAAACACCTGTAGGCCTTGTCATGACGCCGTTATGAGCCATTCTGCTTGTTGGTGGCTTATGTATTTTTTTGTAAAGGAGTTTTTTGGAGAACTCAGAAATGAATTGGTGAGGAATTGAAGAAATGACTGTCGAAATATAAAGGGTCAGAATTTCTATAAAATGGTAACAATGTTTCCATACTGGAAGTAAGGTAAGAAATTAAATGTATTGATTTAATTATAGATATTAATTAAATTTATTAAGATCAGAAATTCTAGATACTTTTTAAAAGACAACTAGTTCTGACCTGTTTTGGATTTTGTAAACCTTAAGTGCAATATTTTTCCTGCTTCCTCTTTGTTTTCTTTTGCTTATTAGACTTATACAAAATATTGAATAGAGTCATATTTGCCCTTGTACTCTTCAAAAAAAAGTTATATTTATCCTTTATTATATTTTTGATTTTTTTTTCTTTACTGTCCAACTCTGAGCACATATTTATCACTGAAGTGTTAATACCCCTTGTCCCCACATTATTTTCTACGTGGAGCTTATTTGAATTTTTATTTCTCCCTATTTAAATCTGATTCACATTTAAGTTATTTTAATTTGATCCACCCATTAAACCCTATCCAGTTTGCAAAATAAAACCCATTCAAAATTTGCAAACCTGGACACCATGTAAACCATCACATCTCCTCTATATCTGAGAGCACGATTTCTCCTTTCAAAACACCAAAGCTTTTACCTTTCTTCACCGTGTAAACTGTAACACCATGGACTTTCAGGCTAAGTTTGAAACCGTTCTAGTTATGTAGATAGACCCAAATTCTATGAATTTTATTGTACCTAGGTGTTAAGATCAATTCTTAAGTGTGAGAAGTGCATTAGATATGAATTAAGGTTATAAGAAACCCCTAGCACAAAGTTGAGTTGAGGGCCTTTCTACAAATTAAGTTTCGTATAAGTTCTTACGAGGGTCAACTTCAAGTGATTACTACTCCTAGAATATGAAGAGTTATGTATCTCATGAACTACCAAATTAAAGTTTTTTTATTCTTCTTTCCAATGCTACCGACCGTTTGTTAATCCGAGTTTGAAGTAAAAAGTTATAATTATTTTTCCAGAGAATGTCAGTTTGTCAGAAAGCGATGAACTTGGTCCACGAATCGTGAAAAGGACCACAATTTGTGGGACCAATCGTGGGATAGGTCCAGTGAGTTTTAAAAGCTCACGTGAAGCTGACGACTTGGACCATATGATCCTTGGGATGGCCCACAAATCATGGGGCCAGCCGTGAGATTGAGCCAGTGACTTAAAAAGTTTGGCTTGAAGTGACAGATCAATGCCACGACTCATGGACTGACCCATGACTTGTGCGGTGACTCATCCGACGAGAAATTTTTGCATTTTGTAAATGCTAAGTGAGAGGTAGTTTAGTCCTTTCCTTACCACAAGACCCCTCCCCACTTTGTTTAAACACTCAATAGGAGTTATTTATCAGAAAGACGTCGACAATTCTTCTAATTTCATATTCCCTAACTCCCAAGTACCTAGGGCTTCAAGCAAAAGAGCATAGAAACTCAAGCAAGGATTCCTCAAGATTCTTTCGGCAAGTTTCTTCCTCTCAGGTATGTAAGAGTTTAGTGAGAGAAATCCGTTCACCCTCATACCCATAGTTTCAAATCTTTCATTGTTAATATCAGACCTAGGGTTTCAAACCCTAAAACTCAACTACTTCATGTCTTGCATTAGTTTACTAGAGTTTTAACGCTGATTATAGTATCTCATGAATATCTATTCTTATGCCTGGTCCTTGGTTCGTAACTTGTACTTTGGGACTATTTTTAAGAAACTTGAAAGTCTTTACTTATGATCTTCAAAAGATGTTTCATTCACTGCATTAAACCTTGTTATATCCATTTGAATTATAGTTTGAAAGAAGCATAAATAGCATGACAAACTTGAAACTTGACCCTGAATAGATTTTTTAGCAAAGACTCATCATTTGAATTTAGTTACTTCAATAGATATGTTTGAGCATGTAATATAATTTTGGGAGGATTATTTAGCATCAAGCGGGAATGAGATTGATTTCACATGCCCCAAAACTATGGACCAACATAGGTTAGGTTTGCACCGTTAATTCAGGCGATCTCATTTAGCCCAAGAGGCTCTTTATGGATCCATAGTATAGATATGCTCTCACCTTGGCAAGGTATAGAGCAATCCATCCAACTGGATTAGAGGTTAGTCATCATGAGCTCACATGATGGTTGTCGGTTATGAAAAACTTCCCCAAACTAAAATATTTTTATATTGTTTTACTTAAATATTGATTTGACTACTCATGCAAACATAGATATGATACTATTTCAGATATGTAATTCTCAACCTGTGTTTCAGCTTTTGGGTCAAAGACTCTCTTGTTATGTCATCAACTTATGAAATGTTTTTAAATGATCATTGCTCATGATTTAGTCTTCATCTCATTCATAAAAACTCTATCAACATATTGATCTTGCTTAGTAAACCTGTCAACTGGGCCGGTCTGACCCAGAACGGATCTGTTAGACTGGCCCAATTAGTAGTTCGAACTGATGCTGAGGAAGAGCGGGTAAGGGAGCCGGGCTGGTGGGCCGTCTAGGCTTGGAAACCCGGTAGACCGGCCCAGTTCAGAGACCGAACCTGGCCCACCGGTGCACTGAACCAGTCCAGCCCGTGATTAATTTTTTTTTTATAAATATGGTTGTTGCAATACATTGGACTGAGGTTGTTGCCTATTGGGCTGACAAGGCACATAGGCTGCCTGTCACCCGCAGGCCTACCTTAATTAGCCTTTTCAGGCTATAAATTATAAATTTTAAGAATATTGTATGTGTGTATATATATATATATATATATATATATACATATATCATCTGTTTTATATAATTTTATATATATCATATATATATCAACTATTTTGTAATTTTATATATGTTATATATATTCATATAGTATATATTGTGAATATTCTATATATTATATGTATATTTATGGATATCATCTATTTTGTATATATGTAAGAATTATTATCTAAGTAGGATAATAATAATTCTTAGATAATAATTCTTGCAGAATATCCGGGAGAATACTTAGATAATAATTCTTGCAGAATATCGATGTGTCTATAGATTAAGGAGGAGGGAGTACTAAGTAGGATTTTACACCATCTGTTTACAAATGCTTTATTGTTTTGATTCCATCAACTGTTTTACACTCAACTGTTTACACTTATTCCTATCAACTGTTTTATATTATATATTTAAACGTTTAAATTTTATATTGGTATCAGAGCCGTTAATCCAAAGACCATATGAAACATCCACCTAGTTATTATCAGAAATTTTTTGGACAACAAATTCTATTTCTTATACTTAAAATAGTTAATTTAAATCCAGATTTTAACCAAGACGTACAACAGATTATACTAGAAAGACTTATTAGTTCTATTGAAGACTTCTGGCCCTAGCGATATATAAAGATAATCGATATATATGAGAAAAGATTATTACTCTAGACTATCAGCAATTATACAGAAGAGATTATTCTATAATAGACAACACCTAAAGGTGTGTAAGAGACAAAAAGAAGCTTTAAAAAACCATATATTTGGTTTAAGGGTAAGACTGGTGTTAACTAAAAATTGTAGACATCCTATACCAAATCTTAGGAAAAATACTAGATTATCCTATAAACAAAATAAAGAGCTGTTAGCACAGGTAAAATTAGAAATAGAAGAACTAAGAACTAGTATTAGGAATATTAAAAAGAATTGTTATTATTATAATCCTTTAGGATAGTAGATGAGAAGACCGCTTAAGAATACACAGAAATATAGAAAGGATAAGAAAGATTTATTAGCGTTATATTTTAAAGCAGATAGATTATCAACAGACAAAGAATTACAAATAAGAAGTTCTAGGAAAGATTTAAGGGATACTCTGTTTTTAGCTCGAATTATAGAAAGACGATTAATTAGACATCTTTTATCTAGAAATAAGTTACAATTAACTCAATTATAATAGAATTCTAGAAAAAACCTTCTATGAGAAATCTCCCATTTGCTAAAAAGATAAGACGAGATTATTTCATATTATATAGAGATATTAAAGAAAAAAGAAGATTACAAAGAGCAGAACAAGCTATAGAAGCATATATAGATATATACGAAAAAGATTTCTTTAGACCACAAAATTTTCATCTTGAAAGAAATATAAATAATAACGAGTATATAAATGCATTAAAGTGGGAAGTAAGAGGAATTATTAATGATATACAGGCCTATAACCAAAGAATACAAAATTTTAATAAATACTATAAACCCACTACTCTAGGATAGAATAATTTGATAAAGACACCATAGATAATTTAAAGAGATTAGAATATTTAGATTTAAAATTAACCCCAGAAAAGAAATATAGGAGACTAAAAGACAATTCTCTAATAAGGTGTAATTTTAACTGCGGAGAACGCTTGTTACACGGAGAAGATCAACATCTAAATACTATTACAGATTTAATAATAAATTTAGGTGAAACTGTTCAGAAAGATATCTCGGAGATAATAAATACTATACAAACTATTAAACAACTGCAAGAAAATAATAACAAATTATTAGAAAGATTAGACTCAAACTTAGAATTCTTAAAAAATCAACAAACTGAAACAGAAAAAAGGATAAAAAATTTAATTCCAAAAGAAAGTAATTACAATCTAGGAAAAGATATAAAGGAATTAAAAATGGAAATAGAACAGCTAAAGGCAATAACCTTGTCTTAGTTCATGAACGACCCTATATACCAAAAAATTATAAAGAAATCAGAAGAAATACAATCTAGTCCAGAAGGACTATCAGACTATTCACCCCCGGCCAGAACAGATCAAATAATAATAAAACAAAATAATACAATTATACTTCTTTTACTAGAAATTAATAAAAATTTAGAAAAACTGATAAAAGATAAACAACCCAGTCTAGACGAAAACATAGATAAATTAGTAGACCAATTAAAAAAGATAGAATTAACTCCTCAAAAAGAAAAACAAAAAATAATTAAAAAGAAACAGCCATGGAATTTTTCTCAGGTAGGTCTAGAACCATCACAGAAAGACCAAGACCAAGTTTCTCACAAGACAGTTTAGGAAATAATTTATTAGCAAAAATTATGAATGCTCCAAAAAGAGATACTAAACAACAGTTAGACGAAGTAATAGACATAGATAAAGATATACAAATTTTCCAGAACAATAGGTTAAATTTGTTAAGTCCAAAAATACTTTATAATACAGGAATTTTTACAAACCAAGCACAACTATATAGACATTATAGAGAAGAACAATTATGTGTAATAGGAAAAAATACTAGTAGTATAAATTTAATAAGTAAAGAATCTTTAAAAGAAATAACCAAATGTAACATGAATCTCATGCACATGGGATTAATCATAATAGGTCTAAAAGGACTAACTAGGAAAAATCTAGGAACAAAAGTTTTAATAACTTTATACGATGATAGATGGGTAGACTCTAAGAAATCAATAATAGGACTCACAGAAGTAGACATGTCCAACAATGGAGGAATTTTCTATTGTAGTCCAGACTATTTAATAAACTCATCAGAATTTGGTAAACACATAAAAATAGGAATTCAAACCAAAGGATATGAAGATATGAATAGCGGAAATAATATTTTAGCATGTGTAGGATTTATAGGAAAAATAGCTACTAGTAGTAGTACTAAGTTTAAATTAAAGGTAGAAGATGTAGTAAGCTTAATGGGAAACAAGGGAATAAAATTAGTGAAGCCTTTAAAAATAGACCCCGAAGAATATGCAGGATTAGAATGGAATTTAGAAAATTTTAATAAAAAAGAAACTTTAAAACCTAACGATCTCATAATGTACACAAACAATAAAGGACAGACTTCTATTAGATTTACAGATTATAAATATACAGATCAAAAGGAAGTAGATGAAGAAATAGAAAATAATGAATGTATGAATATAGAATTAATACTAGAAGAAGAATTTGAAGTAGACAAAGTAATACTAAAAGCAGAAGAAATGCATAAATTAGACACAGATAAGAAGTTCAGATGCAAATCATGTAAGACTGGAAGTTTAGGTTTAATAGAAATGAAAGAACATTTTAGAAAATGTGAGTTAAGAACAGACAACAATGGATACAAAAATTCCATGTGGTCAACAACCAAGTTTCAGAAACAATATGACGAAGAAAGTGAAAATGATACAATACTAAGTCAGAAAGAATTAATGGAAAGTGCATCTAGTAGTGCTAGCCCTTTCCAAAAAACAACCTCTATGAATAGAATAGATAACTATACTGCAGGAAATTTACCAAGACATAGAGTATATAGAACAACCCCAGATGAAAATACAGAAAAAATACGACCTATAGGGAAAAGAATGCCAATAGAAGAACCTATTAGACTCCAAGAAGGAGGCAATAGAGGAAAAATACTAAATATAGCGGCCCATGATCCACAAATGTGGAATTCAGTATTAGATATATGGAAAGGAATAATAGTAGCAGACTACATACAATCTAACCAAGAGACAGATGCAGAAGCCATGTATAGGTACATGGAAACATTTTTAGGAGAATCTACGAAAGGAGTATGGGAAGCCTATAAATTAGAATTCCCAGAAGAATTCCAAGGATTAGTAGACATGGGGGCAAACCCATATAATTTTGCAAATAAAATACACGTTTTATTAACAGGAGAAGATTCGAATAGCGGATTAATAACGCTACAAAGAAATGCGTTAATAAAATTAGAACAATTAAGTATAAGCAGTTGGTTCCAGATAAAAGAATTTCTAACAGAATATTATTATTATTGTACAATTAGTGGAAATACTTTTGATCAAAATTTAGGAAAAAAATTATTTAATAAACTTCCCGGAGCATTAGGCAGGGAAATAGAAGAAAGATGGAACAGACAAGACGGGATATTACAAAATCCAAATACAAAATGGACCATCGGTCAAAGAACCCAACATGTGATGAATATATTACAAGAAAAATGTACTAACATACAAATACAAAAACAATTAAAACAAAGTGAGACAAATTTTTGTAAAAGTATATATACTACACAAAGTTATGATAATAATCCACAACAGAAAAAACATAGGAAGTATAAGAAAGTTTCTTATTATCCAAAGAAATACTATTTAAGAAAATCAAGGGCAAAAAAGCCACACCTAGACAAAAATAGACATATAAGAAAATTTGATGGAAAAAGAAACTATAAAAATAGACTAGAATGCTTTACATGTGGAAGTATAGATCATCTAGCTAATACATGTCCTAAAAGAAATAATAGTAGGACAAGAAACGCACAACTAGTAGAAGAATTTAATGAGACTTTAATAAATGTAGACGAATACATGTCAGATAGTGAAAGTATATACTCCGTAATTAGTATAGACCCAAATGAAGAACAAAGGCAGAATTCCTCGAACTCAGAAGGAGAGGAGCTAATAAATGAATTAGGATTAGGAAAATTAGACAAGATAAACCTAAGAGATTTAGACACCTATGATTTAGTCAACATAAAAGTAGATTGTGAACATAATTTTGAAAAAGGGAAAGGACTAGATAGTAACCAATGTTATATATGTCGTTGGTACCCAAGTAAAGATAAAAGACTAAAATGTAAAAAATGTTACATTGTAGGATGTATTAATTGTATAGAAAAAATTTTAGAGACAAGAAGTTTTTCAGAACATATAGACATAAAAGAATCTGTAACAGAAATAAAAATATTAAATCTAGAAGACAAAATAGAGAAAATAGAAAATAGATTAAGAAAACTAGAAAGAGGTAAAGAAATAATCATGGAAGAAGAATTAATGAATACTAATACCAATATCAATCAACGAAATAAAAACTTTGAAGGATTAATTTGTAATGAAGATAAAAAGATGAGTACTATTAAAGTACTAGTAAGAATAAAAATACAAAACTATGAAGTAGAGACATTAGCTTTGGTAGACTCAGAATGTACCAAGAGTATTATAAATGAAAGAATAATACCCACAGACTTAATTAAAAAGTTGTCAGAAACCCAAATATCAATGCAAATGGATGGAACATACAATACCTATTCACATTATGTGGGAAAAGCAACTATTAGTTTTAAAAATACTTGTGATGAATTTTATAAGCCATCATACAAATTAGATAAAATATGGACTAGAGTTTTAAATATTAGAGTAGACTTTGTATTAGGATTAGATTTTCTATTACAAAACAATGGAAGCTGTCTTTTAACTAGAGACGGAATAATTTTATCTAAAAACATCACCCAAACAGCTGTAACTACAGAACATACACCTACCAGGATTAGACACATTAAAAATAAAATAGAACAAAAAGAGCTACCAACAACAACAAATTGTGAGAAAGGAAAAGACTGCCAATGTGATCATTGTGACACAATACATATACAAGAAGAAATACATGAAATAATAGATATGGAAAAAATAGAAAAAGATTATTCTTTAATAGAAATTGATACAGAATTTTACAATTTCAGTAAAGGAATAAAACAAATAGGGATAATTAATGATCAGAAAGACTTAGAAAAAATAATACAAATCCTAGATGAACTAGAAATAATTGGAGAAAAACCTCTGAAACATTGGGAGTCCAATAAGATAACCTGCAAATTAGATATAATTAATCCAGAGTATATAGTAAAAACAGCCTCAATAGAAGCCACAAACCAAGATATAACAGATTTTGAAACACAGATTAAAGAATTATTAGAGTTAGGAGTAATAAGAAGATCTAGATCAAAACATAGGTCAGCAGCTTTTATGGTAAGAAATCATGCAGAAATACTAAGAGAAAAAGCAAGAATGGTAATAAATTACAAAAGATTAAATGACAATACTAGAATGGATGGATACAAATTACCAGACAGAACAGAGTTAATTAATAGAATACAAGGAAGAACTTGTTTTAGTAAATTAGACTGTAAGTCAGGATATTGGCAAGTAAAAATGCATGAAGACAGCATAGACTGGACAACATTCACTTGTCCTGAAGGACATTTCGAATGGTTAGTAATGCCGTTTGGATTAAAAACTGCACCTCCTATTTTTCAGAGAAAAATGGATAATATTTTTAGAGAGCTTAAGAATTTTGTAATAGTATACGTGGATGATATTCTAATTTTCAGTAATACTATGAAAGAACATTTAGGACATCTACAACTTGTTTTTAGACTATTAGTAAATCATGGAATCATAATAAGTAAAAAGAAAATAGACTTATGCAAAACCCAGATTAACTTTTTAGGAATAATAATAGGGGAAGGAAAAATAAAGTTACAATCGCATATAGCAAAGAAAATACTAGATATGCCAGACAAATTAGATAAAACAAAAGAATTGCAAAATTTTTTAGGAATACTTAACTACGCAAGGAATTTCATAAAAGACTTAGGAAAAATAGCAGGACCATTATATTCCAAAACAGGATCCACTGGTCAAAAGACTTTCAACACAGAAGATATAAAACTAGTCCAGACTTTAAAGCATATGGTTAAAAACATTCCAGATTTGGTTATGCCTTTAGAAACAGACTATTTGATAGTAGAAACAGATGGAAGTTTTGAAGGATGGGGAGCCGTTCTTAAAACTCAAAAAAACAAATACAGCGATAAAAAAGAAGAAAGAATTTGTGCATATCAAAGTGGTAAGTACAAGGAAAAAGGTAATATGAGTAGTATAGACGCAGAAATTCTAGCTGTAATCTACGGATTAAATGTTTTTAGAATATACATTCTAAATAAACCAGAAGTTTTAGTAAGAACAGACTGTGAAGCAATAGTAAAATTTTATCAAAAAATAAACGAGAAAGCCAGCAGTAAGAGAAGATGGTTAAATTTTTTAGACGCCACTTCAGTATACACTCTAGTGTTAGAACACATTAAAGGAAAAGAGAATAATTTAGCAGATCAGTTAAGCAGACTTATGATAAAATGAGTTAAACTAACTTTCTATTTGTTTAGTATGTATGCAGGAAAAGACAAGGGAAAGGAGGAAGCTTCCCCTTCCGCAGACAAATATTTACAGACTTTACTAAGAACTACTCAGTTCAAAGCACAGACTAAAACGGAGACACAAAAGTTAGAAAGACTCTTTTTTGGTAAACAGAATCTAATATGTTATCCAGAATGCAACTTGAATTTCAGGGTGCAAGGAGGAACGAGCATAGACAAACCTCAAAGGTGTTTGATAGACAACCTATGGATAGCATTTGGAAAGACTCCAAAAGATCATGGATACTTTATTTCGGTTTTAAATGCTTTATGCGCATATTTTACAGACAAAAATCAAGACAAAAAATTTAAATTTTATACAGTAATACAAGGGAAAAAACCAGGTGTTTTCCAAACTTGGATTGATGTAGTGGATAGCATAAGAAATGTTCAGACTCCTTTATTTAAAGGATTTAATGATCTAAATGAAGCACTAGACTATGCTAGAGGAAACTTAGGACCAAACTTCTTTATTTCCCCTTCTCTTAAACAGAATAAACTAGCTCCACAATACAATATCAGTAGAGACACAGATAAAATAATTTTTTGTGACCATTGTGCATCCATGACAGATGCCTTCAAAAGAGTAAATAGAAAAAATGAAGAACTACTACAAAAAAAAGACAAAATGGAAGAACATATCAAAATCCTCCAAGAAAGAATTAGAGTTCTACATTTTGAAATTAGTCAGACTCATTCTCCCATTCATACTCCACAAAAGAGTTTTCCATCTCAGAAAATGGATGAGAAGGGTGTGCGTTCCCCACTGAATGCAGGGAAATCTACTATACCAGATATGGGTATAGCTAGTCCAGTTCAAACGGTAACTGGTAAAGACAAATCAAATCCGTTAAGGGCTGACACTTTGCCAAAAAGTGTAAGAATACTTCCAGACAGTTTTAACATAACAGGACCTTCTTCGACTAAGACGAAAAATAGAACAAGAGGAACAGGGATAAGTTTAAGAAAAAACAAAGGTAAAAAAATAGAGGAAATTCTCAACAACACAGTGAAGAAATTTCTGGAAGAAAAAACTAAAAGAGTGATTATTGAAAATCCAAGACCAGAATCACCGAAGTCAGAAAGCAGTAGCTATAATGCAGGTATGGATCCTACTATGGAACAATTCGCACAAGATCCTAATGAAGACGAAGACTCAGGCATGAGTTTCGACACTATAGCAGAACACAACTTGGACACATAATCAACAAAGACGAATTCAATGATGTATGCGGAAGACAAATAATTACGTAAGCAATGATGTAAGAAAGCAGTATCTATAAATAGGTAAGCAATGACGTAATGGAGCATTATCAGAAAAGGACAAAGGGTCAAGTAAGCATGTGACGATGGGGCCCACAGCGCACCCGACAAGCTTTAGAGACTCCTTAGCTCAAATGAAATAAGGATTTGAAATCCGCTCCTCAAGTCTATAAATACCCTCATTCAGAACTAAGAAGGGCAGAACCCAAGATAGAAAGAAAAGAAGTGAGAGCAAGAGTAAGAGTAAAATATTATCAGTTTTTAATTTTCTTCAGTTTTTCATTTAGTAAGTTTGTGTAAAAAAAAAAAAAAGAGTGTAAGTTAGTGGTGGTGTCTAGTTACTCCGGTACTCCGGCGAGTATTTGCACAGTTTTCGGGGACTCCCGAAAGGGAAACCTCTCTCCCTCTATAGACATGTAAGTATTCTTGTAAGATTATTATTGTCTATGTGTTTCTCCCAGCATGTAATATATGAGTTTGTAATGTTAATTAGTTTATGATTTGTGAATATTATGATTTATTAGTTATCCTTAGTATATGGTTAAATTTTTAGTCTATTACTTGATTGTTTATCCTTAGTATATGGTTAATCTCTTAGCTTCTTATTCAGCGCCCATGGATTAACCTGTAAAGTCCTAGGGATTGATGTCCGCCATGGTCAAGAGTACCGAAGGACTGTTGTCTCCCGGGGTGGGGTTAAAGAAACCGCTGATAAGAACTTAGGCTAAGAGAAAGAGATGAACAGGATAAATAATCAAAGGACATAGGTTAAGAAAAAGACATGAACAGGATAAATAATAAATGATAAAACTAGATCATTGACTATGGCGGATTACCGCCCGGTCTCCGATCCGTTTTAAAAAAATAAAAATAAATAAATAAATAAAAAATAAATATCTTTAATTTTCCGGGAGAATACTTAGATAATAATTCTTGCAGAATATCGATGTGTCTATAGATTAAGGAGGAGGGAGTACTAAGTAGGATTTTACACCATCTGTTTACAAACGCTTTATTGTTTTGATTCCATCAACTGTTTTACACTCAACTGTTTACACTTATTCCTATCAACTGTTTTATATTATATATTTAAACGTTTAAATTTTATATTGGTATACTTAGATAATAATTCTTAGATAATAATTATTACATATATACAAAATAATTCTTACATATAATTTTATATATGTTATATATATTCATATAGTATATATTGTGAATATTCTATATATTATATGTATATTTATGGATATCATCTATTTTGTATATATGTTATATATAATTATAAAGTATATATTGTGAATATGCTATATATATATATATATATATTTATATATATAGCATATTCACAATATATACTTTATAATTATATATAAAATATATACAAAATAGATGATAATTATAAAGTATATATTGTGAATATGCTATATATATATATATATATATTAAAATTGTGTGAAAATGAAGAAGAATGTAGTAATATTTATAGATGAAAAATATATTGAGAAGATAGAAAGATTTGAAATTTGAAATTTGAAATTTCAACCTTAAAAATTAAAATTTGAACTTTCAACTTTGAAAATTAAAATTTCAACTTTCAATGTATTGAAGTTGAACTTTAACTTTGAAGTTTGGAGTGTTTAGACATAGAAATTTGAATTTTAAATTTCATATTTTCAAAACATGATTATAAAATATTACTACACTAGTACATTAAATGATTATAAAATATAAATATATAATTTAAATTTAAAATTTAAAATTTAAAATTTAAAATTTAAAACTTAAAATGATTATAATTATATCACACTTTAAAATTAATAACACTACATTACATGATTATAACTCAATTTTTAAATTTTAAATATAATAAAAAAAAAGAGGTTGAGCCCATGGACCGGCTCCCAAACCCGGCCCATGAAGGCCTAGCTAATTAATCCAGACCGGACCAAAAAATTAGGTCAAAAAAAGATTGACGGACCTGGGCTAGGCTGGCTGAGCAATTTGCTCAAAATAGTCTGAACCGGACTGGATCGGCCCATTAATGCTGGACTCAGACTGGTGCAGACCATAAACCTGGCGGGCTAAACGTTTTGTGGGCCGGGTTGACCCGAACCGGCCCATATGCCAGGCTTACTTTACAATCTTTAGCTATACTATGCCCTTATGTTCAGTTATCTTGCATACCAATATATTCCATTGTATTGAGGCTCTTATTGTGCTACACCTTATCATGATGTGGATCCCGCTGTCCAGGCTCAGGCTCGCGATTAGACTTTTCGTTAGCTCTCTCTCATACTACTCCAGTTGATGAGTCCTCTTTGCATCCAGAGGACTTAGATTTATTTTCATATGTTAGTTCAGTTCTTAGATACGATTTTAAAGGTAGTCTGGGGGCCTTGTCCCGGTAGACTCATTTCATTCTAGATTTTAGAGGCTTCATCACACAATAGTATGTAGCCGTGGTCAGTCTTTTTAGATAGTTCAGTATTGTTTTCATTATGAATATTATATCATTTATCAGAGTTAGTCTTTATCTATTATTATTGCTCAGCTTTCGCTTAAAGTCAGAAATGATTACAGTAGTAGTATGCCAGGCCAAGGGTTCGGTCGGGCCACTTGTGGTTTTGAGTGCCGGTCATACCCCACTTCTTCTACTAGGGCAAAGTTGCACATATGGTATTTTTATAGATATAGAGGAGAGTCCTTATGGTATTTTGGACTCATTATGCCTGATTATGTAGCTCAACCATTTTGTATTCTGGATATCTTGTTTTAATCCTTAAGGATTATCAATTTCAATCAGGAGTAAAGTGATTGGCAAGGTTAGGATATGACTTTTGGGAGATTGCCTTTCTATGCAGATCAAATATGGTGTCGGGATTTGAGAATCTTTGGGATAAATTTATTTTGCAAATTGGGTCGAGTAAAAATAACTTAAATAGAAATCAGATTTAAATTGAGAGATAAACTACCTAAAAAGACATACCTCCTTATCATATCTACTAAAAATATTACTACTTTATTTTAATTACTTAATATCCAATATATTAACAAAAAAAACCCTTTCTTTCCCTCAGATACATTCCCAAATCACACCATCTCCATATCCCCCTTCTTCCGCCTAATATCACGCTAACTCCCAAATTCAAACCCAAAACCAGATTTTCTTGGTTAATTGATTCCCCCTCCTCCCATTGTTTCTCTCTCATCAACTTCACTAAAGCACATTCTTCTCACCATCCGAACTCCGCTGGTTCTCCAAGCAATGATTTTCGATAACCGCCACCGCGACCACAGAATGCGATACTACATCATCGGCCATGGCGTATGTACGGAAGGAGCGGTGGAACCGCCGCGAGAGAACGCGAAGGATCGATAATAGCAGAAGTGATAACTATAATAAACGAAGAAGAGGAAGATGATGATGAAGAAGAAGGAGAAGGAGTTTGATAGTTTATAACGACAATGTTATCAACAGGTTGTTGAGGTTGAGTAATGGCGGTGTTGGGAAGAATAATTTTTCGACGATGACCGACCGGTCGATGAGGGTAGGAATGCCAGATCTGTGTTTCTTCTTCTTCTTCTTCTTTTAAGCATGTATCTATGCACGAATACATGTATCAAAAATTTTGATGGATTAACTTAATACTAGATACATGTATTTTGGATTCACTGTATCAAATTAATAATGAATATATTGTATTTCGGATATAATATATGAATTTTATACTGGATACATCCCAGATACATGTATCAATAGTATCTGTGCACAAAAATTTATATTGTATACATCAAATTAATACCGGATTTACTGTATTTTAGATATAATATATGAAATTGTTATTGGATACATCAAATTAATATTAAATACATATAAACATATACATGAAATTAATATTAGATACATATAAATAAATATATGAAATTTATACTAGATACATATAAACATATACATAAAATTAATAATTGATACATATTAAAATATACATAAAATTAATACTAGATACATATAAAATGATACATTAGATGAAAAGTAATCAAATTACATAACCAAGATATACATGTTTTCGTCTTATATTAATGAAATTAATGAATTTATTATTTTTAAAAAGTAATAAAATGAAATTAATTAAAAACATATACATGCTTTGATTTTCGCCTTATATTAAAGGATTTGATTAATTAAAATTTCTATAATTAGTTGTCCATGTATCTGAGATACCTATTGTTGACACCCAATTTTTGACCTCCCTATACCTCTCTCGGGCTGTTATTTTAATAATAATAGTTATTTTAAATATTAATTTATTTTTATATTTTTACTTGATTTATTAAATAAATTACGTGTTAACACTTTAAAATTAGTATATAAATATGTAATTATTCTCTACTATTACTATTTTTTATCACAAATTTCATATGATATTGCATGTCATTTATTTTACGTACAATATATATATACGTAATTTATTTATAATTTTAAATAATATATGTAAATTGTTATGTATGTAGTATATTTATTTATTAATCTCGTTAATTATGTTATTAATTAAATGGCAGCTCAATTTGTAATTCTCTTACCAATTTATTTAAATTCTAGCCCCTTTCTATCCCAATTTATTTCAATTCTAGCCTAAATTGAGTCAATTAAGGCCTAATCTTAAATATCAAATTCAATTTCAATTGCCCCAATATGCCTGACCCATTGAGATTAAATCTCAGCCGTTGATCTCACGATCAACGGCCAAGATTACTCCACCTCTTTCTTGCCCTTTAAACTACACAAACCCTAACCCCATCCTTTCCTCAACCGCCTCCACCCTCTCTCCATCTCCTCTTCTCCCCTCTCGCCTCTCTTCATCACCCCACTGTCGCCGCCTCTCTCTCTCCTCTTCCTCACGCCAACAGCCGACCAAACCCCATGAACACCACCATCACCTCTTCATCTCTACCAAAAAATCACTACCAAAAACCACTAGACAAACCCCACCAGCAGCGGCGAAAACCCCCACCAGCAGCGGCGAAAACCCCACCTCCCATACTCTTTCTTCCCTCTGTTCCTCCACCTCCGCTAGCCGCGGCGGTCCAGCCGCCTCTCTCCCTCTTCTCTCTTCTCCTCTTCTCCATCGCTGCCGCCGCTCCACCATCGCCGGTGAAGCGGCCACCAACAACACCGCCCAGACGAAACCGCTGCTGCTTCCACCAGCCGGCGCCACCTCCCCTCCCATACTTCTCTCTCCCTCTGTTTCTCCACCAAGTCTGGCGGACCGCCGCCTCAACCCCCCATCTCCCCGAGCTCCTTCTTCTCTCTTTCCCCCACATCTGATAAATGGCCACCCAAATCCAGAAACCACCACACCCTTTCCCTTCCTCTCTTCGTCCTCTTTCTTCTTTACCTCTCACTCCAAACAGAAACCCCGCACCCCTTTTTGCTTCTCCGAACAGACCCCTCTAACCTTCTTTACAGTTCACAACCAGAAACCCCAAAGGTTTGTCTCCTCCGACAAGGATGCTGAGTTCGACGCTCGTTCACGGTTTTCATCAGAAAAATCATTTTAATTACAGGTTTCTTTGAATTTGTACTCGGTACGCTATTTGATGTTCATTTCGTGCTCAATTTCAACTCACCGTCCTTAATTGACAGATTGTGCTATTAATATTGTTGTAAATTTAGTGTTACATTTGTCTACTCATGCTTGATATATTGTTATATGTCAATCATCTTGAATCATGTTCCCTTGGTTAATCCAATCACATATTCTGTTTTGAAGCAATCAACTGTAATTTTCAAATCAAGTTGGAACCTTGGTGACTTTGAATTTGGATTGTGATAGCCTCTGACTTAGCTTCATTTGGTAAATTTGGACTGATTTGTGTTGAAAATGTTTTTGATTGTCGAAGGAAAAGTCATATCTTTTCTTACTGGTTTCATTTAAATGGCAATATGGCAGATATTACTTGCTAATTTATGGTAAAATTGACTTTGATTTACACCTTTTTTGGTAGATGTCATCTGTAATCACCTCATTGATTTACTTCGTTTCCATAAACTGCTTTGGACAGCTTGCATACTTATAGTAGGATCTGATTGTGCACTTAATTGATTAAGTTACCTTGTATTAGAAAAAGAATCTTGGGATTTGGCTGATTCGTAGTTATTTTCTTTCCTTATGCTGTTATCTGTTGATTGGTATCTTGAGACTATTTAAACAACTCTTCTCCCTCCTCTCTTTTTTATGGTAAATCAATGATTAATTGATTCTGTTATTGTAATTACAGCAAGAATCCCCTTAATTCCCTCTTAAAAAATTATTTCCTTCCTTAATTCAAGTCCTATTCTCTCACTATAAAACACAGCTTCTTTTCATTTATCTCTCAGACTTGAAAACACTACTACTACTTATATTCTAAAGTTTCTCTTTCTGGCTGGGAAGCTTGCTGATTACTAAGTGTTGAATCTTGAGTATTTTTCTTGTCATTTGCGGCTAACTGGTTAGTACTTCATTTTATATGTGTGGTTACTGTGTAGTTTAGAATGCATACTTTACTCCATCGACGTTCATCTATTATTATTCTAAACAGTTTTGAATAGAAGAAATTATGTATGCCTTCTGATACTTCTGTGTCAAAATCTAAGAATCATTATAGAAATGTCTATAAGTTTGAAGTCTTAATCTGCTACTGTTGCTTGTGAAAATTGAGTAAATCTTGTTTTACATTGATCGTTTGTTAGTTTATATAACTATCTGCCTGTACGTGTTTTCGTGTTACTTGGTTAAAAACGGAGGTCTTAATGCATCCCTACCCTTGGCATAAGCACTGCCTAGAATCCTTGAGATTCTCAGGAGTTTGATATGTTGAGGGATGATTTTAGGGAGTTGTATCAGATCCTCCGAATCCTATGTCTTATATATTTGACAGGTTTCTGTTAGAAGACGGGTTCTACAGCGAAGAGTTCCTTGGGATTGGGAGATCTTTATAGCTTTAGTCTTTATCAATTTCATTATGTTTTTTTTTATTTATTCTTTTGGGTCTGTAATATTATTGTATAAACTTTGATAATAAATGAAATACTTTAGGGGTTGCTATGGGGGAGGGGCAAACTATGTGCTATCTGTTATTCAAAACGTGCTTGATAAACTATGTGCTATTTGTTATCAGGTCAACATGTTGGAAGTTGGAGAGGCAGTGGATCTGGAAGGCTCTATTTGGGTTATCAAGAAAGAAGGGGATGTAGCTTAGATGGTAGAGCACTCGTACTAGCAGAAATGGACGGTAAAGTGTGGCCCAAGCCTATCAATTCCGACGCTGTCAAGAGATACTTCATCTGAGAAATTAAGAGAAAGTTATTTCTGTTATGCTTCCTTACCTTGTAAGTGGAACTACGTTCGACCTGATTCCCGTTTAAGAGGGATACGTAGGCGCTCCTATGGAGTTCGGTCTTATCATAATAAAACCTTTCATTTTTCCTCTATCAAGCATTATAACTGGGGCAGAATTTTTAAGAGGATCTCAAAAATTCCATCTGAAAAGCATTACCATGAATCGTAAGACTGGGGCAGGAAATTTTGAGGGAACCTCAAAATTCGCAGCAAGCGATCGCAAATTCTACAAAATTTTCTAGCCGAGAGACAAGTTCTACACTGGGGCAGAAATTTTTGAGAACCCTCAAAAATTTCATCGGAGCTGCACTCCAAACGCAAAGATAATAAGTTGTTGTGATTCAACAATATTTTGATTTCCCTTTTCAAAGCAAGTTATCTCAAAATACGATTTCAAAGCTTATTCATTTATTGGCTCGAGCGAGTGCCCAAGGAGAGTGCGACAGCACGCAGACACATAACAAGGAGGACAAATGCACCCAAGAGCAGATGCACAAATCAACCTCCCCTTTTTTACAAGTTAACAATTTTTCTTTGAACGCAGAGCTAGCAGGTACAAATCCGAGAATTGTCTCAGCCGCAATCAAGACAAACACCATCATCAAAATATGGCAAGAAAGCTAAGCTACTCTATCCCCTCAAAGAAGAATTGCATTAAGCCCGAAAATTATATTTGGCTCGAGAATTATATTTGCCCGAAAAGTGCATTTGAGCCCGAGATTGCATTTTGGCCCGAGACTGCATCATGCCCGAAATTGCATTTGAGCCCGAGAATTGCATTTGGCCCGAGATTGCATTAAGCCCGAGAATTACATTTGGCCCGAGAATTGCATTTGGCCCGAGCTTGCGTTAAGCCTGAGAATTATATTTGGCTCGAGAATTATATTTGCCCGAAAAGTGCATTTGAGCCCGAGATTGCATTTTGGCCCGAGATTGCATTAAGCCCGAGAATTACATTTGGCCCGAGAATTGCATTTGGCCCGAGCTTGCATTAAGCCTGAGAATTATATCTGGCTCAAGAATTATATTTGGCCCGAGACTGCATTTGGCCCGAGAATTGCATTTTTTGGCCCGAGATTGCATTTGGCCCGAGATTGCATTGTGCTCGAGATTGCATCTGGCCCGAGCTTGCGTTAAGCCTGAGAATTATATTTGGCTCGAGAATTATATTTGCCCGAAAAGTGCATTTGAGCCCGAGATTGCATTTTGGCCCGAAACTGCATCATGCCCGAAATTGCATTTGAGCCCGAGAATTGCATTTGGCCCGAGTTTGCGTTAAGCCTGAGAATTATATTTGGCTCGATAATTATATTTGCCCGAAAAGTGCATTTGAGCCCGAGATTGCATTTGAGCCCGAGAATTGCATTTGGCCCGAGATTGCAGTAAGCCCGAGAATTACATTTGGCCCGAGAATTGCATTTGGCCCGAGCTTGCATTAAGCCTGAGAATTATATTTGGCTCGAGAATTATATTTGCCCGAAAAGTGCAGTTGAGCCCGAGATTGCATTTTGGCCCGAGATTGCATTTGAGCTCGAGAATTGCATTTGGCCCGAGATTGCATTAAGCCCGAGAATTACATTCGGCCCGAGAATTGTATTTGGCCCGAGCTTGCATTAAGCCTGAGAATTATATCTGGCTCAAGAATTATATTTGGCCCGAGACTGCATTCGGCCCGAGAATTATATTTGGCCCGAGAATTGCATTTTTTGGCCCGAGATTGCATTTGGCCCGAGATTGCATTGTGCTCGAGATTGCATTTTGGCCCAAGAATCGCACTACGCCCGAGAATTTTGATTGAGCCCAAGATTGCATTTGGCTCGAGAATTGCATTTTTGCCCAAGATTGCATTTGGCTCGAGAATTGCATTGTGCCCGAAATTGCATTTTGAGCCCAAGAATTGCATTTGGCCCGAGAATTACATTTGGCCCGAGAATTGCATTTTGCCCGAAATTGCATTGAGCCCGAGATCGTATCGAATCACAACAAGCTACCATGGAACAAATTATCCAGAAGCTACCGAACGTCATGCCATACCGCTCAAAACAGATACGCTTTCTTTAATTTCTGCTTATCATGCTCCGAAGGCGTCATAGTCTAAAGGCATCATTTTCATGGCCTGCGGATATCATTTCATGGCCTAAGGATTCACTTTCTGCTCATCATGCTCCAAAGGCGTCATCGTCTAAAGGCATCATTTTCATGGCCTGCGAATATCATTTCATGGCCTAAGGATTCACTTTCTGCTCATCATGCTCCAAAGGCGTCATCGTCTAAAGACATCATTTTCATGGCCCGCAGACATTATTTCATGGCACGAGGATTAAATTTTATGTATCATGACCCTGAGATATCATCGCTAAAGACATCATTTTTACCGTCTTAAGCAACCTTCCATAGTCTTAAAGGGAACCTGCATCATGTTTTACTTTATTTATTATTTAAATGTTAATCTTTTATCTAGTTATAATAGAAATTGCAGGCACCGAAAGCTGAACAAGCCAAGAAACGAGATTAACCATCGTCTTCGCTTCCAAAACAAAACCTTTCTTATCCTTATATCACCAACACGGGACCGTTGCTCGCGTGCTATTTCCAGCTAATCGCTCAAATCTCATCAACTCGTGCCAACTACGTCTTCGTCCAGAAGTTCGGTTGTATACCTTCATTAGAAGCCTCGTTCGTTTCTAAATATAGAACTACACACGGCCTGATTCCCGTAAAAACAGGGATATGTAGGCGACTTGGAAACCGAAGTCTCGGCTGCAGCTCTCTTATAATTCCCCCTTGTTCTCCGATTTCGAAGGGCTACGCCTCCGGTCGGACAAAATTGGCTACTCAGTCAACGTTCCTTGCCCGATAATTCATCCTTCATTCCCGAGAAAGGAAGGGGCAACTGTTGACACCCAATTTTTGACCTCCCTATACCTCTCTCGGGCTGTTATTTTAATAATAATAGTTATTTTAAATATTAATTTATTTTTATATTTTTACTTGATTTATTAAATAAATTACGTGTTAACACTTTAAAATTAGTATATAAATATGTAATTATTCTCTACTATTACTATTTTTTATCACAAATTTTATATGATATTGCATGTCATTTATTTTACGTACAATATATATATACGTAATTTATTTATAATTTTAAATAATATATGTAAATTGTTACGTATGTAGTATATTTATTTATTAATCTCGTTAATTATGTTATTAATTAAATGGCAGCTCAATTTGTAATTCTCTTACCAATTTATTTAAATTCTAGCCCCTTTCTATCCCAATTTATTTCAATTCTAGCCTAAATTGAGTCAATTAAGGCCTAATCTTAAATATCAAATTCAATTTCAATTACCCCAATATGCCTGACCCATTGAGATTAAATCTCAGCCGTTGATCTCACGATCAACGGCCAAGATCACTCCACCTCTTTCTTGCCCTTTAAACTACACAAACCCTAACCCCATCCTTTCCTTAACCGCCTCCACCCTCTCTCCATCTCCTCTTCTCCCCTCTCTCCTCTCTTCATCACCCCACTGTCGCCGCCTCTCTCTCCTCTTCCTCACGCCAACAGCCGACCAAACCCCATGAACACCACCATCACCTCTTCATCTCCACCAAAAAATCACTACCAAAAACCACTAGACAAACCCCACCAGCAGCGGCGAAAACCCCCACCAGCAGCGGCGAAAACCCCACCTCCCATACTCTTTCTTCCCTCTGTTCCTCCACCTCCGCTAGCCGCGGCGGTCCAGTCGCCTCTCTCCCTCTTCTCTCTTCTCCTCTTCTCCATCGCTGCCGCCGCTCCACCATCGCCGGTGAAGCGGCCACCAACAACACCGCCCAGACGAAACCGCTGCTGCTTCCACCAGCCGGCGCCACCTCCCCTCCCATACTTCTCTCTCCCTCTGTTTCTCCACCAAGTCTGGCGGACCGCCGCCTCAACCCCCTATCTCCCCGAGCTCCTTCTTCTCTCTTTCCCCCACATCTGATAAATGGCCACCCAAATCCAGAAACTGCCACACCCTTTCCCTTCCTCTCTTCGTCCTCTTTCTTCTTTACCTCTCACTCCAAACAGAAACCCCGCACCCCTTTTTGCTTCTCCGAACAGACCCCTCTAACCTTCTTTACAGTTCACAACCAGAAACCCCAAAGGTTTGTCTCCTCCGACAAGGATGCTGAGTTCGACGCTCGTTCACGGTTTTTATCAGAAAAATCATTTAAATTACAGGTTTCTTCGAATTTGTACTCGGTACGCTATTTGATGTTCATTTCGTGCTCAATTTCAACTCACCGTCCTTAATTGACAGATTGTGCTATTAATATTGTTGTAAATTTAGTGTTACATTTGTCTACTCATGCTTGATATATTGTTATATGTCAATCATCTTGAATCATGTTCCCTTGCTTAATCCAATCACATATTCTGTTTTGAAGCAATCAACTGTAATTTTCAAATCAAGTTGGAACCTTGGTGACTTTGAATTTGGATTGTGATAGCCTCTGACTTAGCTTCATTTGGTAAATTTGGACTGATTTGTGTTGAAAACGTTTTTGATTGTCGAAGGAAAAGTCATATCTTTTCTTACTGGTTTCATTTAAATGGCAATATGGCAGATATTACTTGCTAATTTATGGTAAAATTGACTTTGATTTACACCTTTTTTGGTAGATGTCATCTGTAATCACCTCATTGATTTACTTCGTTTCCATAAACTGCTTTGGACAGCTTGCATACTTATAGTAGGATCTGATTGTGCACTTAATTGATTAAGTTACCTTGTATTAGAAAAAGAATCTTGGGATTTGGCTGATTCGTAGTTATTTTCTTTCCTTATGCTGTTATCTGTTGATTGGTATCTTGAGACTATTTAAACAACTCTTCTCCCTCCTCTCTTTTTTATGGTAAATCAATGATTAATTGATTCTGTTATTGTAATTACAGCAAGAATCCCCTTAATTCCCTCTTAAAAAATTATTTCCTTCCTTAATTCAAGTCCTATTCTCTCACTATAAAACACAGCTTCTTTTCATTTATCTCTCAGACTTGAAAACACTACTACTACTTATATTCTAAAGTTTCTCTTTCTGGCTGGGAAGCTTGCTGATTACTAAGTGTTGAATCTTGAGTATTTTTCTTGTCATTTGCGGCTAACTGGTTAGTACTTCGTTTTATATGTGTGGTTACTGTGTAGTTTAGAATGCATACTTTACTCCATCGACGTTCATCTATTATTATTCTAAACAGTTTTGAATAGAAGAAATTATGTATGCCTTCTGATACTTCTGTGTCAAAATCTAAGAATCATTATAGAAATGTCTATAAGTTTGAAGTCTTAATCTGCTACTGTTGCTTGTGAAAATTGAGTAAATCTTGTTTTACATTGATCGTTTGTTAGTTTATATAACTATCTGCCTGTACGTGTTTTCGTGTTACTTGGTTAAAAACGGAGGTCTTAATGCATCCCTACCCTTGGCATAAGCACTGCCTAGAATCCTTGAGATTCTCAGGAGCTTGATATGTTGAGGGATGATTTTAGGGAGTTGTATCAGATCCTCCGAATCCTATGTCTTATATATTTGACAGGTTTCTGTTAGAAGACGGGTTCTACAGCGAAGAGTTCCTTGGGATTGGGAGATCTTTATAGCTTTAGTCTTTATCAATTTCATTATGTTTTTTTTTATTTATTCTTTTGGGTCTGTAATATTATTGTATAAACTTTGATAATAAATGAAATACTTTAGGGGTTGCTATGGGGGAGGGGCAAACTATGTGCTATCTGTTATTCAAAACGTGCTTGATAAAATTAACGTAGAAGGCATGACTATAGACACTAACTAAATGGTTTGTTAATTTAACTTAAAATGGCATATCAACGGGTTTAATAAGGAATTTCCAGAATTAGCAATCTGGTATGCTAGTTGTTATGTACGTCTTAAATTCAAGTTGATTCTTACGTTCCTTGCATGCTCGTACAACTTTCAGTTTTCCTCTGTATTAAATTAGGAACTGTGCTTATATGATCAATATTTGTTCAGTTGTGAATTAGAAATCCTGCTCATAGAATTAAATTAGTTTTTTTTAGCATATAAGATAACTAATATCACGGTTATAGGCTTAAACCTGCTTTAGCATATTTAATTAGCCAACATGCTTATAGTATTGATTCAGTTTCTGCATATTAAATTAGAAACCATGCCTATAGGGTTTAAACCTGTTACAGCAATTTAATTAGTTTAGAAATCATGCCTATAGGTTAAAACTTGTTTTAGCATTTTAAACCATTTGGTTATCAATTTCAATATGCTACAGCAGTTTTCGCATATCAAATTAGAAATCATGCTGGTAGGATTTAACATGTTAAAATAGGAACCTTGCCGACAAGTTTGCTCTAGCTTCAGCACATAATTTAATTAACCATCATGTCTATCGCTTTAAAACAATTTTAGTATGTTAAATAACCAATTGTCATGTTTGTAAGGTTAGATTTATTTTCAGCATGTTAAATAATTAGAGATTCTGCTCATAAGTCTCAAATAATAAATTTTCTGCATATTTGTATTATTAGAAATCATGTTCATAGATTTAGTGAAAGTGATAATTTTTAAGCATGTTAATCACTTAGGTATCCTTTTAATTAATTTGGAGGCTTATATGAGACCTTATGTGCTACTTGCTTAAAAGTCCTTGTATGTCTTTTGTATGACGTTAATTCGAGTCTAATTAGTAGCCTTAGGTTTTATTTGTCTAGACCCATATTCAAATAGTAGTCCAATGCCTCTTGGATATTAAGTCGGGACGGGTAGGCATACTAAGGAACGTTAGACTTTTCCATTTCTTTAGTACGCGCTTAAGCTAATAATAATCTTAATAACCAACTTAGGCGGGTAGATAGACGGATATGATGGAAATCGACCCGAGAAGAATACGACAATGTCTTTGGAATTGTCTCCGATAATAAGCCGGGCGCTGATCCGAATAGGTTAGAATTAACCTAGGTTTGTTTCTTTCCATCTGTTTGGGGTAGTTAACTAAATCACTTAGTAATTAGATCTCTTTTTCTATATCATTGTGTCACTTCTGACTTCTCGCTTATCTGATCTTTTTTCGTTTATTTATTTACTTGCGTTAATTCATGCATGATTTTCTCACTTAGATTTTTAGTAACTAAACTAGCCTATATACTTGTTTAAAATAAAGTTTTAACTTGTTTAATTACATAGTCTTTAGTTTAATTAATCGACCCATTATTTATCACCTATTCACACATAAATAACGAATCCGGCAGGGACCCACATTTATGGACCTCGAAAGGTGCTTAACACCTTCCTTTCGAGGTAACTTGAACCCTTACCCGATTTCTGGTTGCGTAGACTTGAAATGAAATTTAATTGTAATTAGTTAGAACGGTGCCCTAACGCGCCTTAAATTCGTTAGGCGGCGACTCTTCACCCTCTCTTCCTAAAAGAGAGTTGTCACGTTGAATCCCGCTTTTCGCGAGAAAAAATGGGGCGCGACACCTACCATCAGCGTGAAATATGCATGTATCCGAAGCATGAAAAGTGGTAAAAAATGTAGTTAGGTAAATTAGTGTCTTAAAGAGTAATGGAGTTCTAAAGATGTGTGTTTTATGTAAAATGTCCAATTAAAAATTCACATGGGTGTCACATAGAAAATAAAGGTGGGGACAAGAAAAATTAACGATTCAGGGATAAATATGTGCTCAAAACTGAATGGTAAATGCACATATATCAAAAAGTATAATGAAGAGTAAATTTTTTTTTTTAAAGAGTAAAAGGGGAAATATGACATTTTCCCGTACAAAATTTTAAAACCTCAAATCAGATTTCCTATTTTTTCACATACTTTTGCGCCTTTGATGATTTTTTTCTGAACAATTTGGACCTGTTTTAGATTATTATTATTTTTAACAAAGAAAAATAACATTTCATTTCTCTATCTTATACTTATCCTCGAAAATAAGCACGAATTCAAATGAAACTATAGAACAACCAATACTAGATACACATATTTTTATTTGAACATAACCAAATGCACACATAACTATTGACAGTTGTGTGATTATTCACAATCTCAATTCTGTATTCCATTTGTGACTTGTGAATAATTAGTTATTCTTTTAAGTTGAATAAATAAAGTTGGCAATCGTCTAAAAATATGTCATTTGTTTCTATTAAAGGATTGGGGGTGTTTGCTATTTGGTTTAACTTAATTTTTACGAAAAAGAATGAAATCAAATAGGTTTATACATACAAATGATAAAATCAATCAAAAACACGAATAAATTTTAGAGGAAAGCATGTAATTAAAACCTTTATGTCACGACTCAAAACAACAAGGATTGTGATGACATCTACCCCAACCCAATCATGGTAGGTAAACTCAATTCAACAAACGCAATCAACTCAAAGTAAGACAAAAAGTAAAAATATCAGTACAAATGTATATATATCAATAATAACTCCAAACATCCTCAAACTGAAAAGAACGAAACATCATAACTCCCACGACTCAACTGTCACAAGTACAAGAGCGACATCTACAAACCGAATGTCAAAACTAAATACAAAGCTGTCCATGAAGTAGATAAGACAAAAATAAAAAATAGATGGAACTGAGATAGTCTCTAAACACATGAGCTCACCACAACTTCGGTAGCAACAATACCGCACGATCTCTATCCACGGGGTCCACTCATATCGAGATCTGCATCAGAAGGATGCAGAAAAGTAGGAATGAGTACGGTTCACTTGTACTTAGTAGGCATCATAGACCGGCTAAGCTTAAGCAGATACTTATCAAATAAAGAATACTAATATAACCCTCACACAGAAAAGTTCCAGTAGTTCAATATCAATAAATCACGAAGTATCACTACGAAATACCACAATAATCAAAGATGGATGCAATGCAATGATATAAAATAATATGCTGTGACCAATGCCTACCGGTATATATACACCTCCTCTACAAGAGATAATAATTTCAAAATTAGATGCAAGATTTTTTTTACCCCTCCTTAGGATCTCTCACTTTTTTTCTCTCTTGGTGACTCGCTTCACTCTTATCGATGTAGGATTACTTTATCCTGCATTTGATTAGGAGTATTAGTTAGTCTTGGACTTATTTATCCCACTATTTATACTATAATAATGAGATAAGTTTCCATTTATTTGGTGGGATAGCTTATCCCATGGGATATCCCAATCTATGAGATAGTTTATTGTCTATCTCGAGATTATTTAGTTCAAGGTTAAAATTAAAAATAAAAGTTTATCCCAACTTATCTTGTATACACCATAACACATTTTTTTATATTACATCTCGTATATCCTATTTTTGGTTCAATGAATTCCAAATATCTCCCAATAAAAATATATTCACTATTTAATCTCCGTATTATAATCCTGTCATTATGTCATTGTATTTTCAGGATACTTGATTTCAACCAAATTACTCCTAACAAATTTGGGATTGTACTCCTAGGCTAAAAGCCCATACAATTTTCATATTTAATTTGAGCTAATTACGAAATTCAAATAGATATTTAATTATCCCTGAAATGTGTGTAAGCTCACACATAGCAAAGTCATTGGAGAACCTGGACACAACTATAACATGTATTCTATCTGCATCTAGCCTTTAAGTAATCTTTCTGGCTCCTAATCTATTATTACTTTGTTTCTCTTTTTTTTTTTTTTCATTTTTCATTTTAGGTTGTAATGAATGTTGTGAATAAGCCTCGAAATGTTCATATAAAGAGCTCACTGATCTATTGATCGAGTAAGACTCTATATCACTTTTTTTGGTGGTGGTCATTTTCTTGTGTCAGAATTGAGATAATGCTTATATTTCTTTTCTTCTAGGCCGATGTTCCACGTCATGTTGATTTATAAGACTATCAAACACAATTTTTGATAGATTTTTCATTCTTGTTATGATATGGTTTCTCTGTTTTTCGTGACAACACGGGCGCTGAATAATTTATAGTAATTAGTGAATCTAATTTTACCATTTTCACTATGTCTAATTTTGTCACAAAAAATAATATTTTCTTTTCTATGCTTCCATTGAAATGATTTAATTCCTTATTAGATCTTAATAAAAATTCTCTAACCTCCCTTTCCGTCATTACGTGATCATTGGTAACTGCTCCGTGATATTATTTCTTTTGATGGAAGACATTTTCCTTTCTCTTAAAACCATTATATTGCACTCAAAATATAAACTTAAACAAAAGATAAATGTCGCAACAAACATAAGATGGAGATGACAACGAAACAAAATAGCAAAATCCCAATCCATCATCCCTCAAAAATCTAAAGCCTAAGCTCTAAGTCAAGCTCCTCGAACAAGGAAATAGTACTCATACTCCTAACTAATGAATTAAACTGATTGAACCGGCCTAGACAATGCATCATTCATACACAACTGAATTCCATACGGGTCCAGTTGATTAAGATGGTGGGCAAACAAGTTCGCTTGAATAAGCAGAGGAGTGACAGGTGCAGGTGCAACAACATAAGGCACCGCACCATACTGACATACAACTAGGGGGAGATCCTTGCACCTGTTGTTGTGGTTGATTGTGAATGTACGACATACGACCACGAGGAGGTCTTTGTGCCCCTTGTTGCAGTTGATTGTTAATGTACGACGTATGACCACGAGGAGGTCGTTGCACCCGCTGCTGTGATTGATTGTATTTATACGACATACAACCAAGAGGAGGTCATTGAGTCACCTACACCATCTCATGCTGCTGCTGCTGCGGTTGGTTGTTTATATATGGCATACGACCACGAGGATGTCATTGAGTCACCTGCACCATCTCCTGCTACTTCTGTGGGCGAGTAGGTAAGCAGATGGACAAAAGAACTTGTGATGAGGTACACCTCTTATCCAAGTGCCTTGAAATATGTGCTTGCATTAGGTCCAGCGAGCCCTTGACGCTAAGTGAACACTTAATGGCAGGTCCTGCATTTATAACACCAAACACATGCAGGCTTCGTTATGAGACATTCTTCTTGTTGGTGGCTGCTGCATTTTTTTGTAACAGATATTTTGGAGAACTAAGTAATGAATTGGTGAGGAACTAAGTAAATGGTCGTCGAAATATAATGGATCAGAATTTCTAATAAAATGGTAACAATATTTGCATACTAAAAATTGGTAAGGTTAGAAATTAAATGAATTGATTATGATTAAGGCATAACTTTATATATTTCTTAAAAAATAACTCAGTTCTGACCTGTACTCATTTCTGATATGTTTTAGATTTTGTAAAATTCAAATGCAATGTTTGTCATCCTTCCTCTTCTTATTTTTCTCTTTTGGTTATTAGACTCATGCTAAATTCAGAAAAGGATCATTAAGCCCCTATACTCTTCAAAAAAAGCTTTATTTATCCTTTGTTATACTTTTTTGATATATATGCCCTTATCGTCCAACTTTGAGCACATATTTATCATTGAACCGTTAATTCCTTGTCCCCATATTTATCTTCTACGTGGCGCCTATGTGAATTTTTATTTCTCCAAATTTAAGTTTGATACCCATTAAACCTGATCCAATTTGCAAAATAAATCCATCCAAAATTTCCAAACCTCGACACCATGTAAACCGTTGTAGCTCCTATGTATCCAAGAGCACGATTCCTCCTTTCAAAACACCAAATTTATGACCTTTCTCTACTCTGTAAACCTCACCCCACTTCTTGTGCTAGGGCTAAGTGGTATTTTTATAGATAAAGAGGAGAGTCCTAATACAGTCTAAACCTATATCTAACTTTTGTTACGTACCTTTGTACTTTTTCTTTCATAGTTTGCTCTTGAATCCTAATTGTCCCTATGAAGTTGTTTTTTTTCTTTTCCTTAAAATTTATTATTAACTGTGATTGGATTCATGATGCCTGATTATGCAGATCAACCATTTTATTTTCTGAAATCTTTGTTTAAATCTTAAGGATTATCAATTTCAATCAGGAGTCAAGTGACTGACAAGGTTAGGATAAGGCCTTCGGGAGATGTCTTTTCCACCAGATCAGAGGTGGTGTCAAGATTTGAGAATGTTTGGGATGGATCTATTTTGCAAATTGGGTCGGGTAAAAACAACTTAAATGCAAATCAAGTTTAAATTGGGAGAAATAAAAATTCATCGTGGATGTCACATAGAAAATAAAGGTGGGGAAAGGGGGAATTAACGGTTCAGGGATAAATAAGTGCTCAAAGTTAAATGGTAAATGCAAACATATTAATAAATTATAACGGAAGATAAATATAAAAACAATTAAAAGTATAAGGGCAAATCTGATACTTTCCCTACAAAACTTTAGAATATCAAATGAGATTTCTGACTTTCTTCACATAGTTATGCACCTTTGGTGGTTATTTTTTTCTGAATAGCTTTGACATGTTTTAGATTTTTATTATTTTTTAACAAAGAAAAATAGCATTTAATTTCTCTTTCTTATACTTATCTCCGAAGATAAGCACGAATTCAAAGGAACGGTAGAAAAAGCAATACTAGATACACACATCTTAATTTGGACATAAGCAAATGCACACAAAACTATTAACCTTAAAAAGTTGTGTGGTTATTTTTCATCTAAATCTCAATTTATATCCCATTTGTTATTTGTGAGTAGTTAGTTATTCTCGTAAATTGAATAAATAAAGTTTTTATTCGTCTAAAAATATGTCATTTATTTCTATTAAGGGGTTAAGGGTGTTTACTATTCAGTTTATTTTATTTTCACGGAAAAAATAAAATCAAATAGGTTTAAACATACAAATGAAAAAATCAATCAAAGAACCAAATAAATTTTAGATGGAAGCATATATTTAAAAACTTTAAATGCTTAAATTTCAAATAACATATTCTTTTGTTTCTAACCTGATCTCCGTATCCATATTGAAGTCTGACTAAATCTGAATCGCACGTTACAAGATTCATTTTGGGGTAGCGCTCCCAAAAAGTTTTCTCTATATTCAGGGCTCGAACTCGAGATCTCTGGTTAAGAATGCAACCATCCCACAACAACCCATGTTGGTTAAATAACATATTTCAAGTGTTATTTGAACTTTTTGCAAGAGCCCAACATAATAATTGAAATAGTTGAGATTTGATTTTATATATTTAAAACATATTTCCTTGCACATATTCAAAAAATAAATAATTCAAAAACAATTATTTAAAATACCTATGGTACACTCATATTTTTTTTTATAAAAAAAAAAGATAAAACTTAAATTAAATTAAGAATACGTACATGAGAGATTACATATAATTATACCATCAGAGTGAGTAGTGTTAGATTGAGTTGTTGCACTACCATTAGCTTTACAAAGATTAGTACTAATGCTACTAGTCATGTTTGCAGGATTACAAAATCTACTAGTGACGATAGAGGTGTGCCATACAGAAATAATTCCTCCTTGATCTGCTAGTTTGTTTTACATTATTACACGGTGAGACTATTTATAGACATTATATTATAATCATTTACTAAGTAGAATTTTATATACTATTCATGTTATTATTTCTATTCTAACACCCCTCCTCGAGCTGGTGCATACAAGTCATATGTACCGAGCTTGTTACAGATGTAATTAATACGAAGACCGGTGAGGGACTTGGTGAAGACATCTGCAAGTTAATCACTCTAACTCACAAATTTTATAACAATATCACCTGAGAGTATCTTTTTTTTCCTGACAAAGTGATAATCAATCTCAATGTGCTTAGTCCTCTCATGAAATACTAAATTTGATGCGATATGAATGGCCGCTTGATTATCACACACAAGTTCCATCTGACCGATTTCTCACAAATTTTAGTTCTCTCAGCAATTGTTTGATCAAAACTAGCTCACAAGTTGCTACAATCATTGCTCAATATTCTACTTCTGCACTAGATCAAGCAATCACACTTTGTTTCTTACTCTTCCAGGACACCAAGTTACCTCCTACTAAAACACAATATCCAAATGTAGAACGTCTATTAGATGGTGATCCTACCCAATCAACGTCTGTATATACAATGATATGCCCATGGCCTCGATCCTCGAAGAATAGTCCTTTACCTGGAGTTGACTTTATAGATCACAGATTACGAACAACTAGATCGCAATGACTATCACAAGGGAAGTCATAAGCTGACTTACAACACTCACAGGAAAAGAGATGTCAGGTCTAGTCACTATGAGATAATTCAGCTTTCCAATCAGCCACCTATACCTTTTAGGATCACTAAGTGGCTCCCCCTGTCCTGGCAGGAATTTAGCATTTGTATCCATAAGAGTATCAATGGGTCTACATCCCATCATTCTTGTCTCCTCAAGAATGTCTAAGGCATACTTGCGTTGAGAAATAACAATACATGATTTGTATTAAGCAACCTCAATACCTAGAAAATTCTTCAGTCTACCGAGGTCTTTAGTCTAAAAATATTGAAAGAGATGTTGCTTCAAATTAGTGATACCATCTTGATCATTGCCGGTGATAACGATATTATCAACGTAAAAAACCAAATAAATACATAGATTTGCTGCAGAATGCTTATAAAATACAAAGTGATCAGCTCCACTGTGAGTCATGCCAAACTCCTGAATTATTGTGCTGAACTTCCCAAATCAGGCTCAAGGAGATTGTTTCAGACCATAGACTCACCTGCGCAATCGACATATAAGGCTACTATACTCCTCCAGAGCAACAAAACTAGGTGGTTGCTCTATATAGACTTCTTCCTCAAAATCAGCGTGCAAAAAAACATTCTTAATGTCCAACTGATGGAGAGGATAATGGCAAACGGCAGCCACAGATAGAAAAAGACGGACAAATGCTATTTTAGCCATGGGAGTGAGCTTCACCATAATCCAACCCAAATATCTATGTATACCCTTTGGGAATAAGGCGAGCCTTAAGCTGATCAACTTGACCGTCTGGACCAACTTTGACTGCATAAACCCAACGGTTACCAACAATAGATTTACCTGCAGGAAGAGAAACAAGCTCCCAAGTACCACTTGTATGTTAAGGAAACATCTCGTCAATCATAGCTTGCCTCCATCCTGGATGAGAAAGTGTCTCAACTGTAATCTTGGGGATGGAAATAGAGGACAAAGATGATACAAAAGCACAATGGGTGATGACAGATGATGATAACTCAAGAAAGTATAATGTGCTTTAGCATTATGAGTTGATCGACTACCTTTTTGAAGTGCAATCGGTTGGCTAGAAGGAGGCAAGTCCACAGTAGGAGCAGGGTCCAACACATGACATGAATCATCTGGGATAATGCTAGACGCAGACAATGATGATAAGTCAAGAGTGGTGGCCCTGCAGTTGGAGATGTAAAAGTAACCGTAGATTCCCCAAAAGTCGGTATAGGTAAGACCTGAGGTATCGATAAGACCTCAGAGATATCAGAATGATCAGAAGATGTATATTCTATTCCTATTCCTTTTCTAACAAATATGATAGATTATCTCTTGTTGATCCGAGTTACATATGGTACAATTTAAAGTATTTGCGAGTTGCAGGTGATGTAAGTAGGAGTTAGTAGGTAGTCTATTATGGACGCATAAACATAAAAAGGTCTTGGTCTTAGGGAGATTTGGAGGGGCCACAACCAAGTGAAATTGACAGTGGTAGTTTGGGGTGGTAACAAAGCTTTTATAACATGAATTAACTGTGAAGGAGCCATTATTAGTGAATCCTCAAACCACTTGGTCGATCCCAATGTGAAACTCGAGTAAGTAGTACTTGTGTATACCTGAAGTAATACTTTCTGTCAAGGCCAGAGAACAATTAGAGAAGTTCCAAACATTAGACTATAAAATAATGGATCCTTAGTGATTTAGTATATATGAGTGTATTACTATTATATATAGTTTATTAATGATATATAGAAATAGGATAATACTCTACTGTATTATTATATAAATCAAATACAATGAGGATATATATTTGGATAGGCATATTATGAAAAATATATTAATATTAATATTAATATTATATGAATGTACATAGTGTATAATTATTATATTATTTAATATATAATGAATATAAATAATGTATATAGATTATTAAAAAAAGGGAAGAAAGAATTATTGAGAGAACTTGCTAGAATCATGGAATCTGAGGGTAGTGTGTATCCAGAAAATACCGCAATCTCACAAATGGAGCCAGGGAAAGATAACATACACACAGACTTCACCCCAAACCCAGTGTAGACGCTACCCCTACCACATCTTCTACACTACCCCTACCACAAAAAGGTAGAGAGGCCGTTTTTGATAAACCTTTAGTATTGGCTAGGATCATCTATGGTAATCTGCAGATCGCAGTAGTGCAGCAACAGTCACTAAAAAGATGGAAAACCAAAATCTGATGATTTAAAAATTGAAAGCAATTGGATGGTTCAAAACCAACATCTAAGAAAAATAAAATAACTGGTTTGCAGTCAAACACAGTGAACAAGTTCAAACACTGCATATTATCTCTTCTAAAGGGCAAAAATCTCTTGTCAAGCTCAAAATGCTCATTCATCCTCCTGGCTGCGCAGCCTAGCAAGCTTGTTGGTTATAACCACGTCAAGTTGGGCAGCTCGCTCCACGATTTCTTTCCTCTTTCTTGTGGACACGTTATGTGCGATCTCCGCACAGTAAGTCCTGTGAACAAAAAAAGGTGATTGCTTGGTCAAGACAAGGAAACTAGTCTTTATGTTCAAATGATACGCAAATACTGTACTTGTTACATTACCTGTTGTGCATCATTAGAACCTCAAGCTCACTTGCATTGTGCACAACAAACTTCTTGAAGCCATTGGGAAGATAATGGCGGGTTTTTTTGTCAGACCCGTATCCAATGTTGGGCATCAGGACACATCCCTTGAACTTTCTTCTAACTCTAGAATCAATACCTTTTGGTCGGCGCCAGCTTGGCTGTATTGATAAATTCAATAGTTTAGTTTCATTTGGTAAGCCATCTACAGTTCAAATAGAGCTGATGAAATGGGAGCTTTGGGGACTTTACATGCCTAACAGAGATTGCTAAGTACAAACCAAACCAATTAAACAGCATGATGCCATACATAACCGACTAATGACAGGCAAATAATGTTGTACATAGAGCCTAGAGGTGGATACTTTTAGAGTACACTCAATATTTTCACGACATCACATTATATGCAGAAAGGGGTCAGAGAATAGAGCATTAGACATCATATTAGCAGGGGATAAGAATTGACAGAAAGCCGATCATTAGTGAAGCTAACTGTGTTGCCATACCTGTTCTGTAAATTTGACCCACGTTAAAACGAAATGCATAACAATGAAATGACCTCGGATACCGAGGCAAGTTATTTTTAAGGAGATCATCTCTTAGGATAACCAAGGTTCAATTTCTGAAGTTCCATATTCATTTAGAAGCTGAGAAGAGCAGATATTACTGGAAAAGTTTGTTTGGAATTTGAAAGATTGTGTATTAGACTTGAGGCATACCAGAGGAGTTGTTTTCAATTCCGTATCTGTTAAAGAGCATTTTACACCCTCTAATCACTGTTCCTTCACTTAAATAGAATAGTCTTCCCATCCCCTAAGACAACTGCTTTCTCTACCCTGCTTATCTTGGTTCAGTTTTCCCCACAAAGATGCAGAAAATTTATGCTTTTTAATCACTCAGTTATATCATACACCATGAAGGAAAAACAAATTCCAACTTTTAATCCCAAAAGTAGCCATAAAAATGCAATAGAGATCAGATGGTGGTGCATGTTCTGATTCATCATTGAACCCTACAGTATAGGTGGATAAACATCACCACGGCTATTTGCAAAACAAAACACAGAAAGAAGCACAATATTTTTAGCATTAGTGTTCACAGAAACAGAACGCCAGTATGTAACAAAAGGATATAACCATAACCAAATTCAGTTTCTCCTCACAATGATCATTCAGATCATCAGCTTATTCACATCTCAACTAATCATTCAATGAATCTACGCATGAAAAGTGGGACAGAAGAACTCACATTGAACATCATCATACAAAGCAAATCTTTTACAAACACTTCTGTTACTGTATAACGCAAATTTAACAATCTTTTTAGCATTACTGTTCACACAAACAAAAGCAAATACAGAACAAAAGGATATAAAGTTAACCAAATTCACTTCCTCCCCAATAATTTTAATCTCTAACCATTACAGTGATTCAGATAGGCTTGCTCGCACCTACTAATCATTCAATAAACCTAGCCATGAAAAATGAGGCAGATGAACTCACACTGAGCTTCATAGAGGTAAATTTTTCCTACATATCAACCATCCCGTTGGAACTACTTCCCCCCAAAAATTAAAGCGCATAACCAAATTCACTTCCTACCCAATAATTTAAATTCTAAACACAACAGTGATCCAGATCAGCTTGATCGCACGTCAACTAGTAATTCGATAACCTACTACCATACACAAGCACAAGTGTTCGGGTGAACCTAACCATTAAAATGGGACAGATGATCTCACACTGAACTTCATAGAGGCAAATTTTCTCCTACATCTCAACAACTCAACCATCCCTTTGGAACTACTTCCTACCAAAAATTAAAGAGCATAGCCAAATTCACTTCCTCGCCAATAATTTAAATTCTAAACACAATAGTGATTCAAATCAGCTTGATCGCACGTCAACTAGTAATTCGATAACCTACAACCATACACAAGCACGAGTGCTCGGAGAACCTAACCATCAAAATGGGACAGAGCTTCATAGAGGCAAATTTTCTCCTATCTCAACAATTCAACCGTACCTTTGGAGCTACTTCCTACCAAAAATTAAAGTGCATAACCAAATTCACTTCCTCACCACTAATTTAAATTATAAACACAATAGTGATTCAAATCAGCTTGATCGCACGTCAACTAGTAATTCGATAACCTGCTACCATACACGAGAACGGGTGCTCGGTGAACCTAACCATCAAAATCGGACAGATGATCTCAGACTGAGCTTCATAGAGGCAAATTTTCTCCTACATCTCAACAATTCAACCATACCTTTGGAACTACTTCCTCCCCAAAATTAATAGTGATTCAGATCAGCTTGATCACAGGTCAACTAGTAATTCGATAGCCTACTACCATTCACAAGCACGAGTATTTAGGTGAACCTAACCATCAAAATGGGACGGATGCAGTCACACTAAGCTTCATAGAGGTAAATTTTCTCCTACATCTCAACAATTCAACCATACCTTTAAAATTACTTCCTCCAGAATCTTAAAGCGCATAACAATCTCATATGAACACTTGCGTTTCACTCAATAAAGACTAACATACACAAGCACGAGCAGTGTGAACCTAACCATCAAAACGGGACAGATGATCTCACAAGTTGCTTCACAGCCAGGTGCGGATCAAAAAATTACACAACATACAAAGTAATATTTTTTTTTATGTATATATATAGATTTGATTTTGAATCTCCTGAAACAAGACAAAAGGTTGTTCAAAACTTACATGGAGGTTCCAAGTTCAAATCATAGACACTATTTTTTCTATATTTCGAACTCTCTAAGTGAAAATTCTAGATCCGCCACTGTCCATAATCAAATTTTCTCCTACATCTCAACAATTCAACCAGCGGTTTGGAACACATGCGTTTAACTCAATAAATCTAATTTAAGCATGAAAAAAAATCAGGAATACTTGAACAGAAAAAAGTACCTTGACAGTGATTCTGCGGTCACATTGAGCCCTCTTGAACTTTAAAACTCTCTTCTTCACTATCTTCTTGTTCAACAGAGGTACCGCCATCGTTGATTTTCCCTTACCTTCTGCAACACAGTAACCAATTAATAGTATTATTAAATACAAAATTGAAGGAAAAAAGGCAGAAGCAAAGAGAGTACTCACAGGGGAAGAGAGAGAAGTAGGGTTTTGTGGTAAGCAGCTGCGGCGTTAGTTGTGGAGCTGATGAAATTAGTCTTATATACCTAAGTGGACCGGGGATGTTGCTAGGGCTAGAGAAATGAAATTTAAAATATAATTAATAAAATAAAATAAAAAAGAAGAGAAAATGACCAAAAATACCCGTTTGGCCATAAAAAATTTTCACTTTATTTGAAAATTAATATTTGGCCATGAAAATTTCAAATACTAAACCCTGTTTTGGCCATGAAAATGAAGTTGTATTTGAAATTTGAAAAACAGTCAAAACATATTTTCACTTTTTTTATAAAAAAATTAAATTATAAAATAACCTAATTTAAATTTTATTTCATGTTTAAATTATATTTTATAATTTTAAAAAAATGTATATTAAAATTCTTGATGTTTATTGTAAAAACTATGGTCAAACACAATTCCAACTTTAACTTTCTAAATTCCAAAAAAAGTGATTTTTTTTAAAAATTTTCTTGATCAAATGCCCGCCTAATTATTCAAAATAAGCCAAATTTATCCCTGGTTACATTTTTAAGTTAAAAATATCCTCGCCATTACATTTTGGCTAAAAAGAAAATACCCTTGACCTATTCTAATGGATCAAAAATACGTTTCGTTCTAACTATTATTTCAAAATAAGGAAAAATAGACCAATTTTACCTTGCACTATTTAAAATGGGACAATTTTGCTTTTGTTTCTTTTTCAAATTTATGAAATAAGAAATCCATTAAAAAATGGCATATAAATTTTTCTCTTTGGTTCCATGAACATTACATATGAGTTACATATAATGATTATCCTTTGTAATTAGTTATCGAATTAAAACTATTAATATTTTTTTACTTTAAAATAAATATTAATTTAAATAGAAATTTTCATACTCAATATTTCTTTTTGGTAATTAACATCTTTTATTAATCACCAGTGAAAAAATACAAAATCAAGTTGTTAAATCTCAGTCAGCTTCTCGAACAGTGTCAAAATAGCCTAGTAAAACTGCAAAATAGTAGGATCAGAGATCTAACCTCTAGGAGGAGCCCTAACATTTATATTACTATCTTATAAAAGAGATACTATGTGTTGTCTGCTTCGATATCTCAAGGATGTTTTGATCATTAAATTTAGTGAAAATGATCAAAAATATCGTTGTGATTTTATTTATTAGCTAAGTTTGTCTCTCGTTATACTATCTAGCTAAAATTATCCCTATGGTTATGATACTTAACAAATATGTCCTTCAATTGGATGAATTCTCCCAAATTAAATAAAATTACTCGATTTTTCTTAAATAACCCGTTACCTCTTTAAACACGGGTCATATCCACCTAATTAATTTAATTCATACAAAATATACTCTAAATATACTCATCCAAACCCATTCTTCCTTCTCTTCTAAAATTTTCTAATCGAGCAGTTGAGCAAAGGAAGGGGATTCCATTTTTCATGGTGACTTGAAATCTCAACCTCTTGACTATGAGGGTGTTTGGATTAGCTTATTTTAATAACATGTTTGATCAAAAAAAAAAATTTAAGATAAAATACATAAAAAGAACTCTCTGAACTTGGATGCACAATTTACTTTACCAGTTAAATTTTACGGGCAATTAAATACCTTCCAAACAACTTTTAAGTAAATTAGATATAACCTTAGTAGCTGGCGTGATCAAAAAAATAAAAATAAAAATTAAGGCGGGAATTTTTTAAAAACAAAATTGGTCCACTAATATAATAAAAAAAATATAAAAAAATAAAAATACTCTCCTACCCCACCCCCTTCATTTTCTTCCAACCCTCCCCCCCCCCACCCCTTCCACCTTCTTCTAGCCTTGCCCCCTCCCCTTTCATCATCTTCAACCCCCCTCCCCCCCCCCCACCCAACCCCCTTTCATCTTCTTTTCTAACAATTTTTCGTGAACTCATGTTTACAAAATCCATGAGAAAATTCAATAAACGGTTGATGCTCATTTTTTCTATCAATTTTTTGTTAGATACACACACAAATAAGAAGTCACAGAAAACTCAATCAACACTCACTAATTTTCTTTACTCTATATTTTCAAGATTTGATTTTTCTTAGAAATTTAATTTTTCTTAGAAAATATGTGACGGAGATTGGTGCTCTAGTCCTCTGTTTTTTTTTGTTTTGTGTCTATGTAAGCAGTGGAGGAGATAGACGGCAATGGAGATGAACTGATGGAGGAGACAGAAAAGATGGAGGACTGATGACTTAAATGGAGGAAAAATATAGTTAATTTTCTTGGAAAATAAAGACTTTAATAGATGAAAAATATAATTATGAATTAAATTTTTATGTATTTCATAATTATCCGAATTAATGAGGAACTAAGATTTAATTAGTGTATAAAAATATAAGTTAAGAAAGAGAAAAATCATGAATAAGCAAAAAAAAATCAAAATTTAGATAATTTTCGATGTTGCTCTAACGGGCAATAACGTAGTGTTGATTTGACAGTGATATGGCGCGTGTGTAATACACTCTCCATTGTTAGACTGATATTATATTTTTAGAGTGATATTTAATCACTTGAAAGTTATTAAAAAAGCTATTTAATTACCCGTAAAATTTAAGTGCTAAGATAAGTTGTGCAAGCAAGTTTAGTTTTTTTTAATGTATTTTCTCTCTCTTTTTTTAAAGTGTTTATTTCAAAAAGCTAAGGTGTTTAGCCAATTTTTAGGGAACAAATAAGTGCTTCTGTGAGTAGCAGGAGCTGTTTTTCAAAAGCTAAATAAAGTATTTTCTCTCCAAAAATATTTTTATGAAAAGCACTTTTGAGAAAAATACATTTAGAAACACTTTTAAAAAGTTTGATCAAACATTGATTGCTGCTCAAAAGTGTCTTTTAAATTTATTGGTCAAACACAAATTATTTTTTACGAAAATTACTTTTTTGAAAATCATTATTTGAAATAAATTGATTTTAGAAGTTTGGCCGAACAGATTATAAGTGTTTTTAGCTTTTAAGCTTTTTTGCTACTTTTTTGGTGGTGTTTGAAAAAGACAAAAAATGCTGAAAAACACTTACATACTTGCTTTTAGGCTAAAAAATTACAAAAATAAGCTAAACGTCATAAGTTGAAAATATCCAACTTTTGGCTGTAACTTATAAATAACTTTTAAAAGCTAATCCAAATCCCCTCTCTATAAGTGGACGATTCTACCACTACAATCTTATTTGGGATGCTAAAGTTTCTAATTTTATTTTGATATACATTGTCTTAAAACATATAAAATACATATTGTATGTAGCTGTCACGTCCCGACCCTACCCTTTAGATGTAATACGGGATCTGAGATCACAAGTGATCCCAAGCTAATCCTTGGCACTAGCATAACTATAAACTTAAGATTCATACATACTGAGCGGAAGCTTAACTGAAAGTGATGAACAACTAAATCTGTTAAATAAATATAAGTCTAAAGATGACAATCTGAATCAATAATACAAGCTATCTAACTATGTCCGAAAAGCCTCTAAACTGATAAGTGAGTTGCTGGGACAAGATCCCCAGCTAACTCTAAGTACTGAAAGGGATCATAAAATAAACTAAAAGCTCATGAAAAGAAAAAAGAAAAGTCCTTAAACAATGAGGATTCACCAATCCGACTGGAGGACCTGTTGCGATTTAGCCACGAGTCTGGGAATGAGCGCCTGAATTTACATCATGATTAGGGGTGGACATGGTATGGTATACCAAAAATTTTGATACCATGATTTTGGTATTATGATATTTGATATGGTATACATTTTAATTTTTTTGGGTATTTGATATGGTATTTGGTATTTATAAATAACATATTGAAATATCGAATATCATACCGAAGTATATAGTTACACAAATTATTTATATATATTATTAAAATAGTAACAAATACACAATCTATTAGTATAAAACTAAATGGTTAGACATTTAAACTTTGACTACTCTATCTTGATTGAAACGTCTTTTTTGTGTAATTGATTAACAAAATGAGTGTTTATACTTTCTTTTTGATATATTTTTCTACATGTGGTGTTAGTATGATACAATTAAGACCTTTTTTTTAAAAAGTCGAAGTCATAATACTCTATTATATAATTATATATTAGTCAAAGTGGAATAAACTATAGCTATCGATATACCATACCACAAAATATCAAAATCGAACTTTAAAATACCGAACCATATCGAATTAATTTGGTATGATAATAGTATATTATTTTTAAAAATTGAATACCGAAATTATCGTACCGAAGTTTCAAATACCATACCATGCCTATCCCTAATCATGATAAAATGTAGCACAAAGAAAGTGCGCTATCAGTACTATGGAATGTGTTGAGCATGTGAGATATGCATATATCATGATAAAATATATTGAAAGCATGTTTAAATTGAAATGATATGATAGTAGCAAAGTCTGTAATGCAAAGGTCCAAAGTAATATCATGGTTGAATACATAAGTCATAAAATAGTATATCTAAGCTTGAGACCAGAAATCATGTGCAAAAGACCTTACTTGAACTCATTTCTGTGGGGAGTTTCTTACACCGACATAAACCATGTGAGCTACATGGAATACAACTTCTGAATTTTAGTTGGCAGAGCTGTCTAGTACATTGCCAGGGTATAAGACCATGTTTAGAGTGGAACCACTATCATGAGCCCATTAGGCTTGAGGTGACACTCTCAACTAATGAGGACCCTCTTAACCTATGCTGGCAATGTAGTTCTGGACTTAGGTTATCTGGAACCCTTATCTGTTCGGTGCTAAATACTACTCCCAAATTATATCATAATGCTTATACATAACATGAAAACATATATCTTAAAAGTATAGCATGACACTAGTTCAAGTACATGTTTTTACTAAATTCTATAACTTGAGAAACTAGGCATGCCATTTTTCTGAATATTTGAGGTCATGTTATATGAACATGCCAAGTGATCTTAAAAACAATAATACTATCAAGTCATGATGGTTTTTTTTTTCCAAATCTTGAAGCTAGAGAAGTACTCATAGGAATTCATGCAGACATCATTAACACAATGATAGAAATCATAGCATATCATAAAGAATTCAATTTAGTGGAAAACTTACATAATTGGGTATGAACCCTAACTTCATAAGATCATGAAAACTAAAGAAAACTTGAGATTTTGGGCATAAGGTTAGAATAAAATCCTTATGAAATACCCACATACCTGAACTTGAGGATTCTCAAGCTAGAACTTGAAGATGGAGACCTGGAGAAGAAGCCCTAGGTCTGAGACTTGAGAGAACGATTTTTTTCCTGATGTTAGATCGAGAGAATGAGGGGGAAAGGTCTATTAAATTAATAAAAACCCTCCTAAAGACTTAAAATGACTTAATATATGAGTTAAGAGAGTAGAAAATTACTAAAATACCCTGAAAAATAAGTCTAAAAAGTTACTAAATTTTCTGAAGTAGGGGTCCGTGGACACGAACCACGGCCCGTGAAATGAACCACGATTCGTGAATGGAGGTCGTGGTTCTTGGGTGAAAATGTCAGGTTGCAGGTCTGATTCTCACGAGGGGAGACCAAGACCCGTGAACTGTTTCACAGCTTGTGAAATCCTCCCGTGGTTCTCAGACTTTTTGCCAGGTCTTGGGTCTGAGTTCACGAGTAGAGTCCATGGCTCGTGGACTATTCCACGACTCGTGGATCCATCTCGTGGACTTGGGTCAAATTGTCAGGCCTTGGTCTGATTTCCACGAGCACAATCCACGGCTCATGGACCCTGCCTGTCATTTTGACAGGTTAACACTTGAGAGGTACAGTTTGGATCTTAGCTTAGAAATTTTTAGGGTGTTACAATATCTCCCCCTTGTGATCATTCATTTTCGAATGAAGACTAACTAAGCAGAGATGGATTCATGAGACATGCATGTATACTGAGAGCATAAGATTAACTGGCGGGACATGAAACTGATGAGAATACTAAAGATACTGAAAAGGGAAACTATTACCTCAAGCCGACGCTGGGCTGGAAGGGAAGAGGTGAGGGTACTTCATCATCATATATGCTTTTGCTTCTCAAGTAGCTCCCTCGGCTGGTTGGTTCCTTCAAAGAACTTTCACCAAAGCGATTTCCTTATTCCTCAACTTACGGACCTAACGGTCAAGAATCTCAATTAGAACCTCTTAATAAGAGAGTCTATCCTTCACACCCACACTCTCTAATGGCACAACTGAAGCCGAATCGCCAATGCACTTCTTCAAAGACACATGAAAGACTGGGTGCACCGATGCTAACTCTGCGGGTAACTTAATGTTATCATATGAGAGTTCATGTTATCATATCAATCATATACAATAGAACATAGGCTTATCATGTCGAAAACATACTTAATGGACTTTGTCTTAAAAGACCATAGACATTACATTATCATGAAGGTTAACACTTTGAGATTCCATAAGATTCAGGGGGGTCATAAGTTTATGGATTTCATAAGTTTCATGAGGAATATAGGTCATACATTGTTTATGAGATTGCTTATTAGTTTCATGAGGTTAACCAATTCATAATCACATCTCGAGGAACATTCGTAGAATCATGAGAATCATTATCAAGGAACATACAAACTAGGTCATATAGTCTAGCATGAAATCCTAGCTTTGCTTTTGAGAGTAAAACTAAGACTATAGACATGGTTGTGGGGAAGAACAGGGTTCCCACACGAAGGATTAGCCTTACATACCTTAGAGAAGAAGGAGAACTTAAACGGAGAGTTAGGGAAGAACCTTGCTTGAAATCCTCTTAATGCCTTTTCTTGAAGTTTGGAGAAGAGGGAGGAGAAGATTAGATTATTCTCTGAAGAATTTGAGCATATTTACCTATTGGAAAGGATAAAAGTCGTGGGTTGGGGTTAGGGATTAAGGAAAGTACAAAAACACCATCCCAAGGATGTGAAAAAGGAAAAGAAAATAAAAAATTTCGTCTGGGAAACAGGGCTGGCGCAGGGCGCCAGGCAGTGCGCCAAACTTTAGGTGCCCGATAAAACACGCATAATGTTTTACTCAGAACTCGGATTAATGAGCGATTAGTGGCGTTGGAAAGAAGACTCAAATACCTTTAATTTGGTAAGTTATCAGATTCACCAACAAAGGTTGTTATCACCGAATATTGACCAAAGTCACTATATGCCAAAACTTCCAACTTTTCAACCAATTACCCAAAATGCATTCAAATGTATCGGGTCCTGAACCAACCATGGTACTAGCCTAAAAATGGCATTTCGGAGCTAACGGAACTAACAGAATTCTCATATGATGCTTAGAACTCTGAATGTTGACTAAAGTCAACCATATCAACTTTAAAACTTTTCAAAATGAAAAACTTTCTTAGAATCCAACCAAACACCTTCCCATAGACTACACATAACATAATACAACTACAGGAAGGGACAACAATCAAAATGCATGAAAATTTAAAAATCACTATGAAGGTTGTTACAGGAAGAGGAACGATGCTTAGTAATTGCTACCATTATTTCTCTAATTATTGTTTAAATTTTAGTTGTATTGTATACAACCAGGTTGGACTTGTTATTATCAATAAAACCTTTTACTTGATAAAAAAAAGTTGTATTGATCATTTTACCAACTTCTATTTTCTTTTAGATTTTGCAAATAGATTTTTGAGTTTTGATTGCACAGAAAGTACTAATTAGGAGCAGTTTTTTATTTCGTATTTTTTATTTTGCTTCAAATTCCTTCATTCTGCAGTGTTATTATATGCTTGATCAGTATTTATTTTATTTTAAATATGTAAATAATGTTTAAAAATGTTTCTTACTAAATGCCCGGACTAGAAGATCTGTGTCATCTCTTTGTTCTTCAATGAATGAAAAAGAACACAACTCAGAGATGGTCATCGATCACAAAATAAAAGAAGAAGACTCGAGACTTACAATGTGGTAATGTGTTAATAGCAAAAGGATTCCTTCCACGTATGGTCATCAGAAGGCATAAATATCTGCGTTTAGAATTGAACCAATTTAGAAATTTGATCTCTAAAACACGGTATATTAGATGATATAAGAGAAAAAATGCTATGATATAAGAGAAAAAAATGCTAACTTCATATTGAAGGAAAACAAATTGTTTGTCAAGCAGGAGAATAACCAATATAAGAATTCAAGCCAATTCAATTACTAATTTATCGCACTTGATGATTTCTTGAATTTATATCCAAGCATTTGCTGAAGTGATGGTAACTTCAATGTAGAGTTTGCTTTGTCAATATGAATTGGCTGACTTGTTGTAGCTGTCAGGCCTCGAGTCTACACCCTGGACATGACCGACAATTCTAGCGGCCCTTTTATTTCTATTTGTCATGAGTTTGGGCTAATTTTTTTTTTTCCAGTTATCATCGAATTTAATGGAGTAAGTTTGGTATATTTAGTGAAGACTTAAAAGTACTAACTTTTAAAGTATTAACTTTTGACAAATTTAAAAGTACTAACTTTTAAAGTATTAACTCTTCAATAACTTTTTTTTGTCATTTTCAGTCTTCTAATCTCCTTCTTCCTCAGTTTCCTCAATTCCCCAATAAACAACTGTAGCCCTAGAAGAAAACAATGAATCGAAGTCATCAATGGTGAAAAATCTGCCATGGATGGAACTGCCAGAAAGATGCAGACATGTCGTATGGTAATTTTCTGTTTTGATTTTCTTTCATTTTTATATGAAAGCATGCCTTGTTTGACAAAGCAAAGAGAGAACATGAGATAGGATTGCAGAAAATCCAAATCCTTCAAACAAAGCACAAGAAACGTTGCTAGTGGCGGCTGATTGCTATGCCCAGAGGCAAATCTAGGATTTCTAGAACATGGGTGCACCATTAAGTGAGAATTGATCCCTAGTCCTCAAGGTAAATAACACAACATTTAACCAAGAATAACATTTAACCTTCTTGTATATGCGTGTAAAAATATAATAGTATATCGATTTAAAAAAATAAAACATAAAATATACACGTGGCCCATTTTTTTCCTTATAAATTTGTCCATGGCTACGCCTATTTTTTTTTTCTTCTTGTTGTTGAAAAGATGCTAATGAGGGTTCTTTATAGGAAATATCTGCACATTGGTCAGGCCAAGCGTAAATGGAATCTACAATGCGGGACAAGATAGATAGAGAAAAGAGAAGTGGCTGCTGCAGATAACAGGAACAAATTTGTGTGATATTTCACAAATTCCTAGTAAGAAAGGAAATATGTATCTATTTCAATTACTCATGAATGCTTTCAGAGAACATAAGAGAGCAAGGAGGGGGTTGGATTCTTAAAATCTCAACAAGTTTCCTATATCAGTCCGTATAAATAAATATGAGATTTTGATTACGATTATGATAGGCCATATGGATAGAGCAAATTGTTTGTTCTGATGATGCAACAGGTGAAGGAGCATCCATATGAAGGTGCTTCCAGCTGCGATGCACAGTTTGCGCTGCCATGCACCCCTTCATCCTCCACCTTCTCCCCTAGAGAGGTCTCCACCGCCATCTTTGCACCGCCTGCACATGGGATTCCCACCCCGGTTCCTTATGTCCCATCTGCTCTAATGTCTTCCTCCACAACCCTCCTCCCCTTAGCCAGCGTCTCCTTTGCTTAGAATGCCCCTCTATCTCACACCTCTCTTGTTCCCCTGATGTTGGTTCCTTCTCTCCTGGTTACTTGTGCCCTTTTTGTTCTAACCCTTATTTCACTTTCTTCTATGTTACTCCCAATTATGCGAGTAACACCAACGAAATCAACCTCCATTTGGCTAAACAATTGGTTGTCGCTTCTACCATTGCTATTGAGTCTATGCATAATGCCGTTGTTATGGCTGGGATCAACGCTGACACTAGGGCCAAGGAAGCTCTATCAGCTAAGGCCGAAGCTGCCCAAGTTTTGGTTAGCCTGAAGAATTTGTTGGACAACCAAGATCATCAGCTTGGTTCCAAATTCTCGCCCACACTTGTTTCTGATACTTCAGGTAATGATACAGGGAAAACATGATACATAAAGCAAAATGATGTTCCTCTCAATCTTCAGATGCAGATGATTGTGATAACCTTGATGATTATCTCAAGTAGTTGCAATTCTAAAGCAATGCTATATAAGGTTTTTCTTTTTCTGTTTTGTGGCGACTGGCCTTTTGTAACTTCACTCTATTTTTGAATGCTCGGCTATTTTGGGGGTTCATTTTTTTTGCAAATAGAGGAATTGAAAGTATTCATTCAACTGTATCTAGTAAAGAAGAACACGTTAGCACCAAAATATCTAATGAACACGGGAGATACCTCAGAGTTCTCCCCACCTTTTCTAATGATGACTAAGTTATAAATTTCAAAACAGTTATGCATATTAACTCTTTCTTTATTAGTACCACACATTGAAGTTGGTGGAACAACTATTATGAATATTAATCTCACAAAGAATATTAACTTTTCCATGCCATCGTTGTTGTTTATTTCTTGTCTCTGTGATCGAGTCCGTTTTTCAACATTATTGTTGCGTGTATGTTCTTGACAATGAAGATGATGATATTAAAAATACTCAAAAAGTAAAATAAAACAGTAGACAGGAGGTGTTCATATGAAGCTTTAGACACTTTTTTGATGCTCCACTCACCTATTTTGTGTGTAACAATAGGAGCGTGCAACGTGGCAGAAATAGGTTGTCTAAAACGTTTGGTTGTAGAAAAGGTTTTCCCTAAAAAAGAAGCATGTAATAGGGATATGGATACAAACTCGAGGGATAAATTATGTATTAAGCCTTTTTGGAATAGAATTTGCCTGTACTTATCAAAAAAAATTATGTTAGTCAAATGTCCTGTACAAAACAGAATGGAATAATTAGGAAGTCACTAGTCCTTCCAATTATTCTTCCTTTTGAGTTTAATTAGTGTTATTAAATGTCATTGCTTCGTTTCTTAAAGGGATGTAAAGTGAGGGGTCATGGATTCATGGACGAAGCATGCACTTCAAATAAATTTGTGCTTCAAACAGTGACACGCGAAATGATCCAAACAAGAAACATGTCATTCTTTAAATCTTAACATTGAGGTTTTGGAGTAATACTGATATTATTGCATATGGGATGTTGAAATTAGTTATTTTAGTTGAAATTTGATTATATAGTACTAAACTTATATGAGTATCATATTTTTTTAATCACTCTGATCTCCCCGTAAATACACATTCTTCAACCCTAGCTCCTCCACTACTTGGGAGCTTAAGGTTTCATTTTCTATTTCACTCCGGATGGGCAGGGGCGGAGCTAGCAACGGCCCAAGGGGTTCATCCGAACCCCCTTGGCGAAAAATTACACTATTTATATATGGTTAAAATAATTTGTTACGTATATATAGTAGGTGTTGAACCCCCTTTAGCCTCTTCGTATGTTTACTTTTTATATCTCAAACCCCCTTAGTGAAAATTCTAGCTCCACCACTGCGGATGGGGTTCTTTCCACACCTATCTCACTGTTTTATTTTTCTAAAGAAAATATTTGAGAGCCATTAACAGTAAGCTAGATACAGTTGAATGAATGATTCCAATTCCTCTATTCGCCAGAAATTAGCCCCCAAAATAGCCGAGCACTCAAAAATAGAGTGAAGTTGCAAGAGGCCAGTAGTCACACAACAGAAAAAGAAAAACCTTATATAGCATTGTTATAGAATTGCAACTACTTGAACTAATCATCAAGGGTATCACAATCATCTACATCTGAAGATTGAGAGGAACATCCTTTTGCTTCATGTATCATGTTCTCCCCTGTATCATTACCTGAAGTATCATAAACAAGTGTAGGCAAGACTTTGGAAGCAAGTTGATGATCTTGGTTGACCAGAAGATTCATTAGTCTATCCAAAACTTGAGAAGCTTCGGCCTTAGCAGACAGAGATTCCTTGACCCTAATGTCAGCGTTAATCCTGGCCATAGCAGCGACATTGTGGATATACTCAAAAGCAATGGTAGCAGCGGCAACCGACTGTTTAGCCAAATGGAGGTTGATTTCAATGGCGTTACTAGCATCATTGGGAGTAACATAGAAGAAAGTGAAGTTAGGGTTAGAACAACGAGGGCACAAGTAACTAGGGGAGGAGGAAGCAACATAAGGGACACAAGAGAGGTGTGAGATAGAGGGGCATTTTAAGCAAAGGAGACTCTAGTGAGGGGGAGGAGGGTTGTGGATGAAGACACCGAAGCAGATGGGACAGAAGGAACCGGGATGGGAGTCCAGTACGCAGGCGGTGCAAAGATGGTGGTGGAGATCTCTGTAGAGCAGAAGGCGGAGGATGAAGGGGTGAGTGGCGGTGCAAACAACGCATTGACAGCTGAAAATACCTTCATATGGCTGCTACTCCACCTGCTGCAACATCAGAACAAACAATTTTCTCTATTCCTATGGCCTATCGTAATCATAATCGAAATCTCGCATTTATTTATACGGACTGATATATGAAACTTGTTGAGATTCTAAGTATCCAACCCCATCCTTGCTCTCTTATGTTCTTTGAATTCATTCATGACTAATTGAAATAGATACACATTTCTTTTTTTAACTTGGAAATTGTAAAATATCACATAAATTTGTTACTTGAAAGGGCTGGTTTTTCCTTTACTTCTTTTCCAACTGCACCAACTAGGCATCTCTGTAATAATCACACCATCCTGTATTGAATGCCTGCTCCGGAATGATTAGGACTGATTTCCCACTGCCATTCAATGATAAAATACCGAGGACTTTCAGAAAATGATCATATGGGCAAAAGCATTTGCAGTCAGTTGAATTAGCTAAGTAGATGATTTTGTAAGTCCTCTCTTCTATTTTCCATTTCTGTAATTGTTTGAGGAATTCAGAATTGCTGGAGTATTGTTGTGTGTTCTTTAATGGTCTCTATTTTTGTCTCTATTGATTTGAGACATTGCCCTGGTGTAACATGGAAGGACAAGAAAACTAATGATTTTTGACCTTTCAAAATTGTAATGGGTTGATGTTGGACGATATTGTTGTTGCTGCGACACTAGATGATTCTAAACCTTCAACCCAGAGGTATCATTCGACACCGCTTTGCAATTTTTTTTAATCTTATATGTAATTGATCATTCTTGAATTCTAGCCAGCATTTCCAGTCCCTTCTAATCTTCACAGTTTCATTTAGCCATTTGGCATTTTGCTACTCCTCCATCCCAATTTATGCGTCACTTATCAGATTTTGTGTGTCCAATAAGGTTTGTTTTGACCGCAATTTTTTCATATGCCTTTGTATACAGTACAATCATGATGATTGAAAGCTCAACCTTGAGCTATCTTGTCGGAAAAGCAAAAGAAGGGGCGACGTAGATCCTGCTGCTCAATCTTTGCCATCCTCATCAAGGTCTTGTAAGAAGATGCCTTTCTTAGGAGCCATAAGCTAACCAAGTTGATGTATGCCCGAGACGAAGTGGTTCCTTTTTCTTTCCTTTCTTTGACTAATGCAAATGTATCCTTTGGTTTTTATGTTGCCGTAATATGTTTGGGCGTCTACAGTGTTACTTTCCTTATTAACTGGGCTTCCTATTGCACATATAAATAAGCAACAAGGGAAGAAGTTACTAGATATGACCAACATATTTCGAAAAGCAGTTGAATTTCACTGTTCAAACTTCAAGACATACTAGCCTGAAGTTGGAACAATAAGAATTGAAGTCCGAACTCCATAATTCTAATTTTACGAATCTAGTCTAGAGTTTGAACTGCAAGAACTTAACTATTTGATGTTTGAACTTCAAGAAGTGAAAGTCAAGACAATTTCATGTAATTTGAAGAAGTATATATGTACATCTTTTTATGTTTGTGGCTGTGTTCTAAATACTTTGCAAATGCTTGATATGTCTTGAAGAACAACCCTAAAAGTGACTACTAGTGCACTTACCCCATCTTTTTCTTAAAAAAAATAAATAACCATTAGGTATCTGGAACCCACTAATAGCAACTAATTGCTCAATGGCATCTACTGATACAAAGTTGGAAGGGACTTTAAACTTTTCTTAGTGTTGGCTGTAGATAGGGAGAAGTTTATGTTATATGGTTTAAATAAGTAAAGGATTTCTATAATGTTTATCTATGTTTCAAATGGTTTGTTTGGTTGACTTGACACGGTGTTTAAGAAAGTAAAAAAAGATTTTTGAATCTTATGGTCTTAAACTAAGGATATGTGGGATGTACTAAAATGTCCTTTAATCTTCTAGTCTTACACATTTACGTAGAAAGTTAGAATTAAAGAGTTGCAGAAAAGAAAAGAGCAATTCTTTTTTAAACGGAATAAAAATTAAAGTAAGACAAACAAATTGAAACTAAAGGAGTAATTATAACGTCCTATAAATAGGGATTTCATACAATAGTTCAAACATGAAAAGATTGGTATGAGTTTAATTGATTTCAAAGTCTTAAATATTAAGAAATTAATTCAACTTTATTCAATGACTATTCCTAAATAGTAGGGAAGTTATTGAGTGATTGTTCCTAAATATCAGGAAAATAATTAAATAACTATTTTGTCTAGCGTGAACACTATTTTAAAAAGGTAAAAAAGACAAACGACATTTAGCTAAGAGCCTTCATGCTTATATATAGTTATATATAGTTATATATATATAGTGTAATCTAAGTGGGATTTTGGTTATTGAGACTCTCTCTTCATAATTCCCAATTGTTCTTGCTCAAATCTCCATTTCCTCTCTTTTTTGTGGTTAATTAAGGCTTTACTTTTGGTAATCATGACCAATTTGGAGGCTCAAATCTTGTAAGTTTTTTACGTGTTAGATCACCGTTATTTTATAGCAAAAGCTACTATATTTGCAGGATCAGAGTTTGATTCACCCCGATTAGGATTAGGATTGCCAGCAGAAATTGACTGCAACTCATCTCCAAGCAATGAGAAACTTGGATCTGACATCAGTGACACAATATACTCTTGTTCACCTACACCATCATCTGACAAAATGTTAAAATTAGTAAAATAAAGGACGATGACCCCACCGTCGACTATCTGCACGACGCGTACGATCCATACCCAAAAAAACCCAACAAAAACACACAAACACACCACAACAAAAGCACGACCTTGAAAATCCTATAAACCACAAAATAAGACAAATTTGTACCCGTATATGCAACAAAAACTTTTAAAAATAGAAAAGAAGGACAAAAATGCATATACCCGTTAATAGAGGTTATTTGATTGAGGAAGAAGAACTACCAAAACCTGCGGGTTTTTTTCAATTTCAAATCAACGTGGATAGAGGTTGACCCACGACAACTTCAAATTGGGCCTCTAACAAAAGTGCCACTTATGCGAAAAAGGCCTTCAAAGCCGAAGTGGGGCACGAGCTGTAAATATTTGGGCCAATTGGACATTCTTGGAATTAAAATGGGAGGGGGCATTTTTGGTGTAATTAATTTAGTTTTATGGTCAATTTTGTGTACTTTTCTCATGTTTATAAGCCATAGACTGTAAGCCCATCTAAACAGGTCCTAAAAGTCGTTTCTGATTTATCTAAAACTTGATTCCTCTCAAACCAAAAACTCAACAATGAAAACAATAGACTTTCAAGAAGGAGGGAAAAAAAACTCAGTAGTATTAGAAAAGGTTTTTTATTGATTTACTTCTTTAGAAGTTTCAGATGACATTTTTTCCTAACATGATATTTTTGAGTTGTTAAAATGTTGTATTATTCATATTATGTTAGAATTTAAAGTTAAATTTCTCAAAACTTTCTTTAATTTTTAATTTTTTAAAATAATTCTTTCTATTTCTTATCCTCCTATTTGTTAAAACTTTATGGAGCTTACCACTCATGTCTCAAGATTTACATCTCATCCTGCCCTGGATAAAGAGCCAAGCCTCGCCTCGCCTCGTGTCCCTGCCTGTTAAATTGTTGATTGAAGCTAAATAAGTCATTATTTTAAAGCTAACAATGCCAATATGCCATATATATAAACTAGAAATTTGAACAGAAGTTGTCGACCAATATATAATAGCTTTACCCAATCCACTATCACAAGCCAGAGAAGACTTTGAACTCATAAAAGAGAGGAATAAATCAAACTTGAATGAAATACATAGTATAGTATTATACTCCCTCCGTTCCTAAATAAATAAACTTTTTAGCTTGGACACCCTCTTAAGAAACTACTCATTCCTAGAAAACAATTTTTTTTTTTTACTAACTTACCCTTAATAAATACTTTGAAAATGATGTAACTCTTTAGTATTTTCTTGGTTATGTAAAACTCTCTTTATTTAAAGAAGGGTAAAATTGGATAAACATCGTTAATGTCATTATCTAAAATGTCACTTATTTAGGAACAAAATGAAAAGGCTAAAAGATCACTTATTTAGGAACGAGGGAATAACCATTAAAGCTGAATTATTTAAGTCAACCCCCCCTAGGGAGGCAAATTGCTATATCTTAATGATGACTCAAGATCAAGCTTATATTTACATTATCCATATGTATTCTACAATCTTTGTGTATTAAACAAATGGAAAATTTTGCATTTATTTGGTCAGCCCCTTTGTTAGGCCCTCTGTATTTGGTAGAAATCCCATCTAAGTTCATAATGTCTCCCTTTGTTGCATCAAATACAACAGTTGACTTTTGATAACTCTATATAAGCAACACTTCCCTTTTCCGTTTCCCTTAAGTATCTCTTCTGCTACAATCATCACCATCTTTCTTTCCTAGGTACATTCTTTCCCTTGCTTGTTTTACATTGTTAGTAAGCAAAAAAACTTTTGAAATTGTAGTGATTTTAACAAATTTATCCATGATTTGTGCGAAAGCTATTGGGTTCAGTTGAACCAGTTGGGTCGATATTGCATCCGCCTTGTTAGACAAAACCAATGTTTTGGGGTTGAATCTTATATAGTTGTGCAAAAAATAGATACTTAGATATACATTTAGAATTACTTTCTCAATTCAAAATACATACGCGGTGACTAGCTAAATTTTGAATTCGTCGTGACATGAATAGTGATGGCACATGAAGACAAACCAAAATATAGAGTAGATTGTTTTTTAATTGCTTGTACTTTTTCTTGTATGGAAATTCATGTTATCGTGATCTTCGTCTTGCATTTGAAGGTGAATATTGTAGCTAGGCAATAAAGAATGAGGCCCCGTGTTACTGACAATCCTGATGAAATGAAACCGGACATATCAAGAGTGGCTTCCTCGCGGAGGCACTCGGAGAACGGCTTGCCATATGTTCACAAAGTGGGAGTTCCTCCGAAACCAAACCTACTCAAGGAGATCACCGAAACTGTGAAAGAAACTTTCTTCCATGATGATCCGTTGCGTAATTTTAAGGACCAATCTAAGACTAAGAAATTGGTCCTTGGCATTCAAGCTGTTTTCCCCATTCTTGATTGGGGAAGGACTTACAATTTCTCCAAGTTTAAAGGTGACCTTATTGCTGGCCTTACTATAGCCAGTCTCTGTATCCCTCAGGTAATTAATAATAACGATATAATGTCATTTGGAGTTTCTTCTTTTATCACGCTTTTTCGCCTAGTGTACGTTTCTCAACTTGTCCTTACAGGACATTGGCTATGCTAGACTTGCAAATTTGGATCCTCAATATGGGCTATGTAAGTTCATTCTTCTAATAATAGTGTTGTCCGTGTTAGCTTGCACAAATTTTGTACTATTGTTCTAGATGTGTTATTTTCTCCACCAAGTGTTGGGCTGATAGGAAGAAATCATCACGGGTTCAACCTTACGTTTTCTTGTTTGTTTATTACAGACAGTAGCTTTGTGCCACCGTTGGTTTATGCGTTCATGGGAAGTTCAAGAGATATTGCGATAGGGCCAGTGGCTGTGGTCTCTCTCTTGCTTGGAAGTATGCTTCAGCAAGAACTTGATCCTGTTAAACAAAAAGTGGAGTATCAGCGTCTTGCTTTTACTGCTACTTTTTTTGCAGGCATTACACAATTCGTTCTTGGATTCTTCAGGTTATTCCCTCTTCCGAAATATCCAATAGTTAACGGAACTTGTAGAATAAGCTGACTTGATGAATATCCTTGTTTTTCTGTTTAGGTTGGGTTTCTTGATTGACTTTCTATCTCATGCTGCCATCGTTGGCTTCATGGGTGGAGCAGCCATTACTATCAGCCTTCAACAACTGAAGGGTCTGCTTGGCATAAAGAAATTCACAAAGAAAACTGATGTTGTTTCTGTTATGAGATCAGTTTTTGCTGCAGCACATCATGGGGTAATTAATTAACAGAAGTTCAATCTACTCCTTTTCGTTTTCCCTTAATAGAGCTCAGCTAACTATCTTTATCTTTGAATACCAGTGGAACTGGCAGACTATTGTGATCGGAGTATCTTTCTTGGCTTTCCTTCTAGTCGCCAAGTTCATCGTAAGAATCAAAACAAATTCCTTGTTCTTTTAGGTACAAGTTCATGGTTGTTCTTATTACCAATTATTGTTGAACAGGGAAAGAAGAACAAGAAATACTTTTGGGTGCCTGCAATTGCTCCCATGATATCTGTTATCCTCTCGACACTCTTTGTGTTTATCTTCCATGCTGAAAAACATGATGTCCAAATTGTGAGTTTTTATATAAAAAAAAAGTCACTCTTATCATAATTTATGTTATCGTATTGTGTGTGCCTTACGTTGGATCTTATTGTAACCATCAAGGTAAGACACATTGATCAAGGAATCAATCCTCCATCAGTGAAGGAGATTTATTTCAGTGGTGAATATTTGACCAAAGGATTCAGAATTGGTGCAATTGCTGGTTTGATAGCACTAACGGTATGTTATATGCATGCTCCCAAACTCATCATTTCTCGGACAATCATTCTTTTGAAGAAAAGCTTATTTTTTACATTACAAACTTGTTGATATTATAGGAGGCTGTAGCAATTGGAAGAACATTTGCAGCAATGAAGGATTACCAATTGGATGGAAACAAAGAAATGGTAGCTTTAGGAACAATGAATATAGTTGGTTCAATGACATCCTGCTATGTGGCTACTGGTAGGTCAAAAACCAAGCCTATACTTATTCTCAGTAACAAATTGATGGTGTATTTTTCTCATTAAATTGATTGGAATTGTTCGCAGGATCCTTTTCTCGTTCAGCAGTCAACTATATGGCTGGATGCCACACGGCAGTCTCAAATATTATCATGTCTTGTGTTGTGTTGCTAACTTTAGAAGTGATCACACCGTTGTTCAAATATACACCGAATGCTATACTGGCTTCCATCATCATATCTGCAGTTCTCGGGTTGATAGATATTGATGCAATGACTCTTCTGTATAAAATTGATAAGTTTGATTTTGTTGCTTGCATGGGAGCCTTTTTAGGGGTGGTCTTCCAGTCTGTTGAGATAGGCCTCTTGATCGCGGTAAACAAGCTGAACAATTGTTAATTTCTTTGATTGATTACATTACATCATAGTAAGGAACTTCAAGATTATGATTTGTTATAGGTTGCGATATCATTTGCCAAAATCCTCCTCCAAGTTACACGGCCTCGGATTGCAGTTCTTGGCAAGGTACCTAGGACAAGTGTTTACAGAAATATACAGCAATATCCAGAATCAACAAAGGTCCCTGGCGTTCTTATTGTGAGAGTTGATTCTGCTATCTACTTTTCCAACTCCAATTACATGAGGGACAGGTACTAATTACTACAATACTTCATTAGCTTAACGATATCGTTTTCTTAAAACCTCAGACCTAACTAATTCATGTTAAAAATCAATATGTTGCAGGATACTAAGATGGCTAACTGATGAAGAAGAAATACTGAAAGAAACTAATCAACAAAAGATCCAGTATTTGATAGTTGAGATGTCACGTAAGAAATTCTCCGAATACTAAATTCTTCCGCTTTCTTTCCCCTGAGGTTTCACTTGAGTAGATTGGTTCATACTTTGCTTTCTTGCAGCTGTTACTGATATAGATACTAGTGGAATTCACTCCTTAGAAGATCTGTTTAAGTCACTCCAGAAAAGAAATGTTGAGGTAAGAATTTTATATATTTGTACCAATCTTTTCTGTGTATAAAACAGGGCTAATATATTTATATTACACTTTGATGTGTTTACAGCTTGTTCTGGCAAATCCGGGGACAACGGTGATTGACAAGCTTCATGCATCTGGTTTTGCGGACATGATTGGAGAAGACAAGATTTTTCTCACTGTAGCAGATGCTGTCATGACATTTGCTCCAAAAATGGAGCCTTGAATATATTGACAAAACACACTACATTAACCTGTCTTTTGTTTTGAGTGAAAACTATACAAGAAAAGAAATGTTGTTATCAAAGAGTCGATTGTTTAACTGAAAAAGTTCAAGCTGTCAGTGTAAAGCCCTTATTTTTTATTTTTACTTTTTCTTTTGGTTTTTTTCCTGCCCCCCCTTTCTCATTCATGTATTTTTCTTTCTTTTCAACTCGATGTATCCTTTGGCGGTGCTTCTTTCAAATTCGAGTGCTGCTTGACTAATTTACCTTGTTTCTTTGGTGTATTGAATTGGGTATCAGAAATGTGTTACAAGCTTGAGAAATGCACAATGCGTTTTCTTGTTGTGTTCCAATGATCTCTTATGCAACCTAACAAGAAGTAAACTTCATAGATTTGTTATTTTAATTATTAAGCTTTCTTTTTATCATCTGGCGCCTAGTACGACATTTTTGTTTGCTTCTCGTGACGAGAGCACTTAGCGCCTAGAGGAGCAAAGTTCATTTTTCTTTTGAAGTAAAGCACTCATAAGAAAGGGGCCAGCGCATCAAAAATTGAGAGATTTGCACAAATAAATTATTGTTGTGCCACTCTTTAATTTCTTAACTCTGCTTAAACAATTGTGCAAAAATAGCTTTAAGATGCAAGTTTGCCGCAAAGTACTAGTGGATCGCCATAAGTTCGAATAGATGAAACTCATGGAGATCATCTAAAGTGTAGTACAAATGTTCTTGCGGATTTTGATAGATAGTTTTAAAAAATCACCAAACATTGCTATATTTTGAGTTTTATAGCAAATCCTAAAAATAAACCCTAAGACTCCTTCCATTCTTAATAAACTCTGGTCGCAGCCCTCTTCCATTCCCCTGTTCTTTTTCCTCCTCTTCATTTGCTCTCTTTCTTTGCTTCTCTTTCTTACAATCGCCATTTCCCCACTCCATAGGCCACGTTCCTCCCTCTCTCTCTCTCTCTCTCTCTCTTTGCGCGCGCGCGAGTGTGTTTATAAAAGATTGGTATTTTCGTTTTTCTAGTCTTGGTTTGAGTTTCGACCAGATTCTATAGTTGAACCTCTTGCTTTTTGCTATTTTCAAAACAAATTTGTATAGCTTGGAGGTTCTATATATTCAACAAGCTTTGGAGAAAATTTTGGGTTGTATCTGTAATCAACAAGTTTTGGAGAAAATTTTGGGTTGTATCAGTGTATCCAGCAAAGTTGAGTGCTTTGTTAATCCCTCCAAACGAATGTTGTATCTGATACATAGCGACTTGCCCTAATATTAGTGTATCCAGCATAATTAAAGAAGTGTTGATACAACTAGGATGAGCAAATGGACGAAAGTCATGGCGATCATCTAAAGTTTAGTACAAATTGTTCTTGCGGATTCTGAATATAACCTTTTTCAGAGAGTAAAGTGGAAAATATGACCCTTTCCCGTACGACAATTCTCGGGGTCCTTTTATTTCTATTTTTCATGAGTTTGGGCTAATCTTTTTTTTATATAGTTTTCGTCAAATTTAATGTACAAAGTTTGCTAAATATTTAATGAAAACTTAAAAATACTATCTTTAAAGTATTTACTTTTGACAAATTTAAAGGCCCAAACTAATTAAGCACAAACTTTAGTTATTATTTTGAACCTAAACTGATTTTTGATAACTCTTTTTGTCATTTTCACTCTTCTAATCTCCTTCTTCCTCAGTTTCCTCAATTCCTCATTACACACAACTGTAACCCTAGAAGAAAACAATGAATAGAAGTCATCAATGGTGAAAAATCCTCCATGGATGGAACTGCCAGAAGGTATATATTAGAGAGATGCAGACATGCCGTACATAGCAAACAGGTAATTTCTGGCTGTTTTGAAATTTTCTCTTTTAATATGAAAGCATTCCCTGTTTGACAAAACGAAGAGAGAACAGTGAGATAGGATAGCAGAAAATCCAAATCCTTCAAACAAAGCTTGCTAGAAAGATTGAAAATTTACTGCTAGTGCAATTATGGAAGCACAAGAAATCTTTCTAGTGGCGACTGATTGCTTCGCCAAGAGGCGAATCTAGGATTTCTAGAACACTGTGTACCACTAAAAAAAGAGGGAAAAATAGTATTAGGTGGGAATTGATCCCTAGACTAGGTAAATAACTCAACTTTCAACAAAGAACAACATTCGTTACTAGAAAAGTGCAAATTACATGGAATTTTGCTATGGATTTTTTATGAAAATTCACAGGTAACCTAGTTTCCTGCAGATTTTCCCTCTAACAAAAATCCGATGGTAAAACCTTTGTGGTTAATTATTACCTGCGGATTTTAAAATCCCCAAATATATTACATGGGAATTTTAAAACCGCATATAAATTACATACGTATTTTCTTGCAAAAATATTAAAGATTTGCAAGAAATTTTTTGTGAAAAATCATGAAAGAAAAGGATATTTCTTGCCGATTTTCTTAGGAAAAATTCCGCAAGTAAATTCCTAAGGATTTTTTGGCAAAAGAGTGGTTACTTTGTTTTTAATTCAATTTTTCATATTTTATTTTTTTGATGACTAGAATACCCCATTTAATCATATATATTGCAAATTACAGAAATTATATTTTTTCTATATTTAACCTTCTTGTAGCATGCGTGTCAAAATATAATATTAGATCGATTTTAAAAAATAATACATAAAATATTCATGTGTCCCATTTTTTTCTTATAAATTCGCCCCTGGCTACGCCTATATATATTTTTTTTTGAAAAAAAATGCTAATGAGGGTTCTTCTAGGAAATATGCGCAAAGTGATCAGGTCCCAGCGTAAGTGGAATCTACAATGCGGGACAAGATAGATAGAGAGAAGAGAAGTGGCTGCTGCAGATAACAGGAACAAATTTATGTGATATTTCACAATTTCCTAGTAAGAAAGGAAATATGTATCTATTTCAGTTACTCATGAATGCATTCAAAGAACATAAGGAGCAAGGAGGGGGTTGGATTCTTAGAATCTCAACAAGTTTCCTATATCAGTCAGTATAAATAAATGTGAGATTTCGATTACGATTATGATAGGCCTTAGGAATAGAGCAAATTGTTTTTTCTGATGATGCAACAGGTGGAGGAGCAGCCATATGAAGGTGTTTCCGGCTGCCGATGTGCAGTTTGCGCCGCCACGCACCCCTTCATCCTCCACCTTCTCCCCTACAGAGGTCTTCACTGCCATCTTTGCACTGCCTTCATACTGGATTCCCACCCTGGTTCCTTCTGTCCCATCTTCTCCGATGTCTTCCTCCACAACCCTCCTCCCCCTAGCCAGCGTCTCCTTTGCTTAAAATGCTCCTCTATCTTACACCTCTCTTGCTTCCCTGATGTTGTGTCCTCCACCCCTGTTACTTGTGCCCTCTTTGTTCTAACCCTGATTTCACTTTCTTCTATGTTACTCCCAATGATATATGCTAATATCACCATTGAAATCAACCTCCATTTGGCTAAACAGTTGGTTGCCGCTGCTACCATTGCTTTTGAGTCTATCCGCAATACCGCTGTTATGGCTAGGATTAACGCCGACATTAGGGTCAAAGAAGCTTTGTCAGCTAAGGACGAAGCTGCCCAAGTTTTGGATAGGCTAAAGAATCTGTTGGATAACCAAGATCATCAGCTTGCTTCCAAATTCTCACCCACACTTGTTTCTGATACTTCAGGTAATGATACAGGGAAAACAGGATACATGAATCATAATGATGCTCCTCTAAATCTTCAGATGCGGATGATTGTGATACCTTTGATGATTAGCTCAAGTAGTTGCAATTCTAAAGCAATGCTATATAAGGTTTTCCTTTTTCTGTTGGGGAGCTACTGGCCTCTTGTAACTTCACTCTATTTTTTAATGCTCGACTATTTTGGGGTTTATTTTTTGGCAAATAGAGGAATTGAAATTATTCATTCAACTGTATCTAGCTAGCTTACTGTTAATTATTTCCAAAACAATTATGAGTATTAACCTCTTTCTTTATTATTCCCACACATAGAAGTTGGTGGAACAACTATTATGAATATTAATCCCACTAAGAATATTAACTTATCCATGTTGTTGTTGTTGTTGTTGTTCTTTATTTCTTGTCTCTGCGATCAAGTCCATTTTCGAAGTTGTTGTTGCGTGTATGTTCTTGACAATAAGGTGTTCATATGAAGCTTTAGACACTTTTGGGCGCTCCACTCACCTCTTTTGTGTGTAAAAATAGGAGCGTGCAACGTTTCAGAAATGGTTTGTCTAAACCGTTTGGCTGTATAAAAGGTTTTCCCTGAAAGAGAAGTATGTAATAGGGATTTGGATACAAACCCGAGGGATAAACTATGTATTTTTAAGCCTTTATGAAATAGAATTTACCTGTACTTAAATAAAAAAAATTATGTTAGTCAAATGTCCTGTACAAAACAGGGCGAACGGAATAATTAGGAAGTCCTTAGTCCGGTCCAATTATACTTCCTTTTGATTTTAATTAGTGTTATTAAATGTCATTGCTTCGTTTCTTAAAGGGATGTATAGTGACGGGTCGTGGCTTCATGGACGAAGCATGCACTTCAAATAAATTTGTGCTTCAAATAGTGACACGCAAAATGATCCCAACGAGAAATATGTTATTCTTTAAATCTTAACATTGAGGTTATGGAGTAATACTGATATTATTGAATATGGGATATTGAAATTAGTTATTTTAGTTGAAATTTGATTATATACTACTACACTTATATACTTCTTGGGAGCTTAAGGTTTCATTTTCTATTTCATTCCGGATGGGGTTCTTTCCACACCTATCTCATTGTTTTATTTTTTTAAAAAAAATATTTGATAGGCATTAACAGTACGCTATATACAGTTGAATGAATGATTCCAATTCCTCTATTCGCCTGAAATTAGCCCCTAAAATAGCTGAGCACTCAAAAATAGAGTGAAATTGCAAGAGGCCAGCACTCACACAACAGAAAAAGAAAAACCTTATATAGCATTGTTATAGAATTGCAACTACTTGAAGTAATCATCAAGGGTATCACAATCATCTGCATCTGAAGATTGAGAGGAGCATTCTTTTGCTTCATGTATCATGTTCTCCCTTGTATCGTTACCTGAAGTATCAGAAACAAGTGTGGGCAAAATTTGGAAGCAAGTTGATGATCTTGGTTGTCCAGTAGATTCTTTAGCCTATCCAAAACATGAGCAAATTCGTCCTTAGCTGACACAGCTTCCTTGACCCTAACCTAATGTCGGCGTTAATCCTGGCCATAACAGCGGCATTGTGGATAGACTCAAAAGCAATGGTAGCAGCGACAACCAATTGTTTAGCCAAATGGAGGTTGATTTCAATGGCGTTACTAGCATCATTGGGAGTAACATAGAAGAAAGTGAAGTTAGGGTTAGAACAACGAGGGCACAAGTAACCAGGGGAGGAGGAAGCAGCATCAAGGACGCAAGGTGGTGTGAGATACGGGGGCATTTTAAGCATAGGAGACTCTGGTGAGGGGGAGGGGGTTGTGGAGGAAGACATCGAAGCAGATGGTACAGAAGGAACCGGGATGGGAGTCCAGTACGCAGGCGGTGCAGAAATGGCGGTGGAGATCTCTGTAGGGGAGAAGGTGGAGGATGAAGGGTGAGTGACAGTGCAAACAACGCATCGACGGCCTGAAACACCTTCATATGGCTGCTTCTCCACCTGCTACAACATCGGAACAAACAATTTGCTCTATCCCTATGGCCTATCGTAATCTAAATCTCGCATTTATTTATACGGACCGATATATAAAACTTGTTGAGATTCTAAGTATCCAACCCCATCCTTGCGTTCTTATGTTCTCTGAATGCATTCATGACTGATTGAAATAGATAGACATTTCTTTTTTTACTTGGAAATTGTGAAATATCACATAAATTTGTTACTTGAAAGGGCTGGTTTTTCCTTTACTTCTTTCCACTGCACCAACTAGGCATCTCTGCAATAATCCGTCCTCATGTGAGTTTGGAGTATCTGCAACTTCAATATTTGCCTTCTTACTCCTAATCTCTGCATTATGTAAATTCTGGTATTGCCTTTTTACTCTCCTGGACTGCTTTTGTGAAAGAGTAGTTGGCTTCAATCATTCTTGGGGTGGTTTTTGTGGTAGCTGACATTTCAACTTTGGTCTGGCATTTAATGAACCTTTCGATCTTAATGGCTATATCACACCATCCGGTATTGAATGCCTGCTCCGGAATGATTAGGACTAATTTCCCACTCTGGTTCAGAAGCATTTGCAGTCAGTTGAATTAGCTAAATAGAAAGTTCGCGTCCGGTGTGGTTCAATGATTTTGTAAGTCCTCTCTTCGATTTTCCATTTATGTAATTGTTTGAGGAATTCAGAATTGCTGGAGTATTGTTGTGTGTTGTTTAATGGTCTCTATTTTTGTCTCTATTGATTTGAGACTGCCCTGGTGTAACATGGAAGGACAAGTAAAATTAATGATTTTTGACCTTTCAAAATTGTAATGGATTGGTGTTTGCCGATTTGTTGTTGCTGCGACATAAGATGATTGTAAACATGTGATTCATGGACTTGGAAATTGATATATGATACATGTATGCAGATTTTCAGTATTTATTGTACTATACCACTTGTTCACGGTGGCGGAGAAACCTTCAACCAAGGGGTATCATTCGACACCGCTTTGCAATTATTTTTTTATCTTATATGTAATAGCGGTAGGAGAGATCCATTATGGTGTGATTGATCATTCTTGAATTCTAGCCAGCATTTCCAATCCCTTCTAATATTCATAGTTTCATTAAGCCATTTGGCATTTTGCTACTCTTCCATCCCACTTTATGCGGCACTTATCGAATTTCGTGAGTCTAACGAGTTTTTCTTTGACCGCGATTTTTTCATATGCCTTTGTATACTGTATAATCTTGATGATTGAAAGGTCAAACTTGAGCTATCTAGTTGGAAAAGCAAAAGAAGGGGTGACATAGATCCTTTTGCCATCCTCAAGGTCTTGTAAAATGCTCCTGAACTAAACAACTCTTTCAGTGTTCCTTCGGTTCTTTCTCCTTCGACTTCTCTTTTTCTGCTTAATGAAGCAGAAACACGAACAGAAGGGAAGCTGCAACAAGAATTTCATTTTTCTCTTCTTCACAAATGTTACTGAAAATTGTTATGTATTTACAGGGGGCTTCATGCCCTTGATCTGTATTTTCTCTTTTATTTATTTGTAATGACAACAATAATAGCAATAACAACAAGAACAACAAACAATAATAACAATAAGGTATTGTTTCTTAACATTAACCTCCTTTGTAGTTTACGATATTACATTTACCTCCCTTATTTTAATTTTTCTGTAACAACTCTTTTAATTTTATTATTAGTGCCAAAATAATGACAGCTTGACTAATATTCCCTTATCTAATATTAATCTCTACTGATCAATTAACATTATGAATCTATTCTTTAACAATTTTATTAAGAATATAAAACCTAATCTCTATGCTCATTTTATGAAGCCCTGCAGGAATTCAAAGAAGATTCAATTACGCCCTTGATGGGCTGATGAAACATTTTTCAGGTTCTCTTCTTACTCCTAAAATTTGTTAGTATTCCTTCCAATTACGAAAAATATGCAGCAAGCTAAGCGACTTGGGTATTAGTTGCTTGATTCCTAATAGCAACTAATTGCTCAATGGGCGTAATTGGATCTTCTTTGCTCAATGGCATCTACTGTTACGAAGTTGGAAAGGACTTTAAACCTTTCTTAGTGTTGGCCATAGATAGGGAGAAGTTTATGTTACATGGTTCAAATAAGTAAAGGATTTCTATAATGTATATCTATTACTCCTTCCGTTCCAATTTGTTTGTTTGGTTTTCACTTGATGTGGAGTTTAAGGAAGTAAAGAACACTTTTGAAGCTTATGGTTTCTAAAATGTCCTTTAATCTTGTGGTCTTACACATGCCTATGGAAAGTTAGAATTAAAGAGTTGCAAAAAGGAAAGAGTCATTCTTTTCCAAATGGACTAAAATTAAAGTAAGACAAACAAATTGAAACTGAGGGAGTAATTATAACATCCTAAATATCAGGGATTTCCTTACAATAGTTCAAACAAGGAAAGATTTGGTTTGAGTTTAATTGATTTCAAAGTCTTAAATATTAAAAAATTAATTTAAGTTTATTCAATGACTATTCCTAAATAGTAGGGAAGTTATTAAGTGACTGTTATCAGAAAAATAATTAAGTAACTATTTTGTCTAGTGCGAACACTATTTTAAAAGGGTAAAAAAGACAAACGATATTTCGCTAAAAGCCGTCATGCTTTATATATATAGTGTAATCTAAGTGGGATTTTGGTTCTTGAGACTCTCTCTTCATATTTCCCAATTGTTCTTGCTCAAATCTCCATTTCCTCTCTTTTCTGTAGTTAATTAAGGCTTTGCTTTTGGTAATCATGGCTAGTTTGGAGGCTCAACTCTTGTAAGTCTTTACGTGTTAGATCGCCGTTATTTTATAGCAAAAGCTACTAAGTCTCTGTGTTATTTTAAGTTACATTTTTAATGATTGATACACTTGATAATATGTGCTTGTCTACTTTCCTTTTGGTTTTATTGTACGTGATTTTTTCCCTTTGTTTGATTGTCTTTAATCTTGCTTCTCGATTTATTTTTGGGTTTTTTCAGACTTGAACGTGTAATTCTCAATTACATGTCTAATAGAGGTTTCCATCAGACTTTTGAGGCATTCTTCAACGAAATTCGGACTAATCAAAATCACATTGGTAAGTAATTCCTTTTAATGAGATTCTCTTTAATCAGATGCTAAAAAACTGATCCTTTAATGAATTGAGATAGGTGTTTTAGTAATGGTTGTTGTTTACCTGAATGGGTCGTAAAATTCTTATGCTTAATTAGTTTGGTTATTCTTATCATATGGTAGATTGTTGATCATGTTGTTCTTGAATATTTTGTTAATAAGTTGAGGTCATTTTTTTTATTGATGTGATACATCGTAGTTACTTAATGTTGGATATTTTTACTGTATTAATTGTCCTTTACTATCTTAGAGACATATGTTTGATCAAGTTAACGTGATGTGATAACGTGATATTGAGCTTCTGGTGTAAACAAGACGTAGTGTGTGGGGGGGGGGGGGGGGGGGGGGGGGGGGGGGAGAGATAGCTTAGTGGAGTTCATAGGTCAACTGTAAAGCTGAGATAGTTAAGTTTTGTTTCCTGATGTTACCCCCCGGGGGGTTTGTAAATCCCACCTCATCAGTTTTTGATGAGTTTTCGTGTGAATACAAAAGTTACCTAATTCAACAAAAAATAAGATCCACCAAAGCAAGTACGCGACAGAGGCATTCAATAAATTTCTAAAATAGAACATTGATACAATGCACTTTCCCTTCCCATCTTGTTATCTTTTGGTTTTTGAAGGTGATAATCTGTATCTGCAATAAATTTCCATTGAATTGCTGACCACTATTTAATTACTGTGATTTGTTAGTTCTAGTTCCAGTTTCATTTTGAAGTTTGATTCATAATCAGTTGGCAATTTTCACTGAAAAATACACTAGGCGAACTAACATGGAAGGAGGTACAAAATAAACATATAATCTTTAAGACTTAGATTCAGCAAAATAATCAGCGTGATGAGTGGTCTCCGTTACATGTTCTCTTCAGAATAATCACCATGAGAAGTTCTTGCAGTGATCATATAGATGAAATTTCAAATACTTTTTAAAGAGAATTTTTTCTATGATCAGGTCCGAATCATGTTGCAAATGAGCAGGCTCGGTAAGATCCAGTATAAGTGAACTAGATAAATTTTACATGTACTAGTAGAAAGTAGCAATTATCTACTGGAATAATTGAGGTGTGCACAAGGCACAAATTGGCCGGACATCATCGTTATGAAAAAGTACACGGTCTTTTTAGTCTCTGGAATTTTATTTATTCGTGAAAAGTGCTAGGCTTTAAAATCTTTGAGAAAAAATAGTGATTTGAATTAAATGTTCAATTTTCCAGGATATTGATCTCAAGAATTAAAAGACTGAAGAACTTTTCATTACTCTGTATGGGGTAAAATTCGGGCCTAGCAAGTAAAAATAGTGATTTGAATTAAATGGTTCAATTTGTTTGATCTATTTTGACTTGATACGGAGTTTAATAAAGTAAAAAGACTTTTGAATTTTGTGGTTAAAAATTAAAGATATGTCAAATGTATCAAAATACCTTTTAATCTTGTGGTCTTAAACATGTCATGTGAAAAGTTAAAATTGAAAAGTTGCTAAAAAGGAAAAGAGCCATTCTTTTTGAAATGTACTAAAAAGAAAAGTAGACTAAACAAATTGAAACGGAGGGAGTACTATAATACTCTCACCTTTGATTTTACTTGTCATTTTTTTTTTCACATTCTTTAAGAAAAACATTAACTAGATGGTAATTTGATTCAATTAGTTCGATTTATTACTTTTTTTAAATTAATATTTTTCTCTTTTGCATCTTATTAGTATCTCTCCATATTTATGACTAAAGATAAATGTGAAAAATAAACAATTAATTATGTCTTAGTTTTCTAAAATGACAAATACTCCTTCCATTCAGCTTACTTGTCCATGTTTGATTTGACACACTCCTTAAGAAACAATAAATAAAAATGTAATTTTACTATATCTCTCCTATTAATTATAAGTAATTTAAATGTTGGAAAATGAATGATATTTAATAACAAGGGTAAATAGATATAAAATAATAAATTATCTCTTGATATTTTGAACTGAACAAGTAAGGTTGACAACTATTTTTAGCATACTAAATAAGCAAAGGTGGATGGAGGGAGTATTATAGACCATTTATTTTGAGTAAGGATGACAAGTAAAGTGAAACGAATCAGGGAGTATATAGTATTAACCAAACAAATCATACTCCCTTTGTTCCTAAATAAGTGATCTTTTAGCATTTTCATTTTGTTCCTAAAAAAGTGATGTTTTAGATAATCAAGAAGACATTAATAATGTTCTTTCAATTTTACCCTTCTTTAAATAAAGAGAGTTTTGCATAACCAAGAAACTATTAAAGAATTACATCTTTTTCAAAGTATTTATTAAATGTAAATTAGTAAAAACACTTTTTGTTTTCTAGGAATGATCAGTAGTTTCTTAAAGGGTGTGCTCAAGCTAAAAAGATCACTTATTTAGAAACGGATGGAGTATGTAGTATAATGAATTATAGTACTCCCTCCGGACCACTTTAAGAAAAACATTAACTAAAGTGTTATTTAACTAAATTATCCTTATTTATTACTCTTCAATATTTAATACTTCTCTTTTTTTGCACTATATTAATATCTCTAGCTCCATTATTTATTACTAAGGGTAAAGGTGAAAACAAATAACTAATTATCTCTTGATTTATTAAAATGACAACTATTTTATACCATCTATTTTTAATAAGCACGGCAAGTAAAGTGGTCCGAATAAAGTATTAATTAGCATATTTTAAAGTAAATGTTTAACTATAATGAATGAGTTAATGTTACTTGGGTTGAATAAAAGTTATCCTCGATAGTATTTACCTTGACAATATTAATTTCTACTTCTCCGTCTCATATTAGTTGCACACTTTTCTTTTTACACGCATATTTAGAAATCATAAATAAGAAGATTGTTTTACTAATTTACCTTTTAAAAACTTCTTTGGAACTTTACAAACAAATGTGAACACTTTCAAAAAGAATTAATTGTAAGGGTAATGTGGGAAAAATTTAATTAATGTTTTCTTTATTTATTAAGGTGGTCAACTAATATGAGACAATTATTTTTAGTATAGTGAGCAACTAGTATGAGACAGAGGGAGTATAACAATATTCAGCGCGTCTGTGGCCAAATAAATTGAAACGGAGGGAGTACTAAATAAGCAAAGGTGAATGGAGGGAGTATTATCGACCATTTATTTTGAGTAAGGATGACAAGTAAAGTGGAGCAAAATCAGGGAGTATATAGTATTAACCAAACAAATCATACTCCCTTTGTTCCTAAATAAGTGATCCTTGAGCCTTTTCATTTTGTTCCTAAATAATGAGGTTTTAGATAATCAAGAAGACATTAATGATATTCTTTCAATTTTTACTCTTCTTTAAATAAAGAGAGTTTTGCACAACCAAGAAACTATTAAAGAGTTACATTTTTTCAAGATATTTATTAAGGATAAATTAGTAAAAATACTTTTTATTTTTTAGGAATAAATAGTTTCTTAAAGGGTGTGCTCAAGCTAAAAAGACCACTTATTTAGAAACGGAGCGAGTACGTAGTATGTACTCCCTCCTGACCACTTTAAGAAAAACATTAACTAAAGTGTAATTTAACTAAATTATTCTTATTTATTACTCTTCAATATTTAATACTTTTTGTTTTGCATTATACTCCCTCCGATCCATATTAACTGAATTGTTGAGGCTTTTTTCATTGCTCAAAATAAGTGAATTGTTCAAAGATCAAGACAATTGTTAGATTTTTTTTTTTCATTTTTGCCCTTCCTTTCAAGAAAGAGTACTTTACATTTTCTAGGTACTTACACTCTTTACAAAGTAGTATTTATGATTTTACATTGAAATCACTTTTAACTACTCCGTCCGTTTCAATTTGTTTGGCCTATTTTGACTTGACGCGGAGTTTAAGAAAGGAAAGAAGATTTTTAAATCTTGTGATTAAAAATGAAAGATATGTCAAATATACCAAAATACTCTTTAATCTTGTGGTCTTAAACATGTCAGGTTGAACTCAAGATGTCCTACTTCGTTACAGAGGAGTTGCTTTCTTATGTAGCCGAGAGGTAACTAATTAAATTGATGTCCTAGTTTCTATACTGGCGTTATTACATTGTTGTCCTAGTTTTATATTTGGAAGTTGAAGTGGTTGACTTGAATTTCATTTGAAAAAAAGACAGCACATTGTTTGTATTCTATATATGGAATATATATAGTTGCACTAATACTCTTTCCGGACCACTTTATCCTTGGTAATATATATTAGATGGACCATAAACTTTACAAAATCAAGACACAATTGAGGTATGTTTACCCATTTTATCCTTGGTAATAATTGTTCTTGAGAGTACATATTGATCAATTTGGTATAGAAAATTGTAGTGATTCTTAGATAAACTCAACTCCATTAATTGCTTTATATTGATTGTTTCAAAACTTAACTATAAAAACTTGATCTTAATTGAAGAGAACACACTTTTATTGAAGAATTAAATAAGGGTATAATGGTCAAATTACATAGTTTCTTAAGGGGCGTGCAAGTCAAAAATGTGACAACTAAATTGGTCCGAAGCCTTCGAAGTATCTTTTTGATAGGTGCCTCTATTTGTATGGGGAATTCGCTGCTGATAAATCTCGCCCAGTGTCCCCCTCCTTCCCCGAAGGGCAAAGGGAGTATTCTGTATTAGGCATTTGGTAACTGTGCTTCGCTCTGTAATAGATTGATTATTCAGTTTTGCTTTTCTTTGCCAGATCAAGAAAACTGAAAAGACTCAGTATTGAAGTTTGCGATGATCAGGTTCGTGAAGGCTTAACTGAAGCAGTTCAAAAGCTCCCATTGTTAGAAGAGTTGAGTCTTTCAAGCACTGATATCACTATAAAGGGAATCGAAGCTCTCGGACTTTCTTGCCCACGGTTGAAGTCGTTTGTGTTGAGTTACTCATATTGTGATGATGAAGGAGGTATTAAAATAGATAATAGCAAGGCTCTAGCTATTGCGGACAAGATGTCTAATGAAGGTCTCCAAGCTATTCTTGATGGTTGTCCTAATCTCGTATCACTTGACTTGAGATGGTGCTCTAATGTTAGCCTCAACAAAGTCTTGCGTACTAGAATTTCTCAACACATCAAATATGTGCAGTACCCACATGATTCTCTGGGAGTTTTCACATTTTCGTATGATTCTTCGGGTTATCTTGCAGTTATGGCATATAATGGATCTTCTGATGATAAATACTTCCGTTTTATAGAATAAGTACTAGTGGTCATGTTTCTAGCATTAGCATAATTTCCGAATTTGTGGGCTTTTTTGTGGTTAACAGATCATGAACAGTTTGTTCGTTGATTGAATTTTATCAAGTGTATGTCGAGACCCTGGATGTGGCAGGCACTCGATACTATTACTAGCATGAGCGAACCATCTGACATATCACGTGAGCATACAACTGACATACATAAAGATAGTTGTTAGTCTGCACGACCTACTTATTAAACTTAATTAGTTGCCTATCAATGAAACAGGTTGCCTAACGTGTTTCAACAGTAAGAAAGCAGTAGGTAAATAAGACAGTGATTTTTACGTGGAAAACCACCCGGCTCACAAAGGTGTAAAATCCACGACCTGTACCACTACAGGATTTAACCCCAAACTTCACTAAACAATGAGCCTCAATGGAATTGATTACAACTCGATGTAACCTAGGAATTATAAACTCTAACTCCTAACAATTCCCACCACACAAGGTTTGTATTTTCCAAATCTTCGAGTTAACCCAACTTGAAGATAACAATCCTACTTCAGTTTATAACACACTGAACTATGATTATAATTCAAAGAATCAACTCCTAATACATCACTACTAAGATACCTTAGCTAGACTCTGTACTTAGGACCAGGTTCTTCAATGTGTTTCTTCAGTCACCTTTGCTGCACTTGCTAAAGTCAATCTCACAATTGCCTTTCTCTCTCTATAAGTGCGTGTTTGCTTTGGATAGTAGCTTTACTATTTAAGTCCACCTCCTCAAGGAGTTCTTCTTTCAATCGATCTCCTTTTTGCCTCCAAACTCTACTTGCATAGACTTCTACTTCAAGTGAGACTCCTTGTTGTATTCAACCTCATGTCTTCATTTGTGTTATAGTCCAACTCTTCTTTATCCGTGCTGGCCTATCTCTCTGCTGACTCGATTTGTCCAGTTATCTTGCTTACGTGGAGTTGACATATCACAGTCCTAATTTATTTGGGATTCCTGTGCGCTGATGTCCTATGAACCAGTTTGACCGACCTGTTTCATGCTTCTTGTCAGTCATCAAAACAATCGTATCCTAACAAATTCCCCCTTTTTGATGATGACAAACTCATGTCACTTAGACTACATGTTGTTTCCTTTCACCAGTCCTCAACTTGTACCTGGACACTTTAAGCATGAAACATTTGAGTGGACCAGGTTAGTTAACTGGGTTATAAACACCACATAAACACATTTCCCCCCCTTTTGGCATCATTAAAAACTTGTCTAATTCAGTTAGTGCACTTTGTAAGAATTAATAATCCAATCATGGCCACTAGGGCTATCACCAGTGCAAATTAATGTGAAGAATAACTCATGCAAAAGAACGTGTTAGACAGTACAAGGCAGAGATGGCCAAAAACAGTCATTTCATTGATCATTACTAGATAGGATCACACTACAAACATGAAAGCAAGAAAGTAAACCATCTAAGCAACAAAAGAAGGGAGGAACGACTAGGGACAAGGAAGCTAAGAGGCAGGTGGGTTGGAAGAGGATGGTGGTATGGGCAAGAGCTGAGTAAGGCGGCGTATGGCAACAACATTTTCAGATTTTTCCTTAGCCAACTCAGTTTCAAGGGAAGCCACCCGAGCTTGTAATGCTGCCTTTTCAAGTAGATGAGCAACTTTTGCTTCGTCAAGTTCCATAGTGGCGTTAGCCAGTGCATTTCGGGCTTTCTGCAGGGGAGTGTCAGCCCTTCTCATTGAAGCAGGTAAGGCGAGGTGGTTCACACGACCAAGCACGTCCTTTGTAGTCTGAAAGGTCCAGACCTGGACGGGAACAGAGTAGTCCTCGAATATGTCAGCCATCCAGAAGCCATAGGGTAGAGCGTGTCTTTTTTCGTCCTTAATGAGCACCATGTGCATGTGTTTCACCATCAGACTAGGCAAGTCGATCTTGACCTCTGTGTCAAGAAGTTCCATGATGGTAATGTCCAAAAAGTTGGCCTCAGTGTGGCGTTCCTTTCTTGGAGTGACCATTTTGTGCACCACGTCAAAGTACAACTCGTGGAGTGGGGACATTTCCCTTTTGAACACACGTCTATGCTGAGATAGACCAGGCTAACCAGAGAAATTTCTGGTAATGGCAAGTGCAGAGGCCATGTTATCCAATGGAGGCCAGTCAAACTTGATATATTCAGCCCAACCCCCCGTGGGAATGTTCAAGATCCTAGAGATATCAGCCGCCCTTAATTGGATGTCTACCCCCTTACAGAAGTAGCAAATATGGATCCCCTCTCAAACCCATTGGTATAGAACTCAGTCACCTCAGGGTGACCAAACTTTTGATGAACCTCACCTTGTAGAAACAGCTCCGACCAACCTTGGGCTTCAAGTTTGGTGAGGAGAATATCCATTTCTGGACCTCCAAAGCCGGTAACGACCCTTCCCCAGATGACGGCCCATTTTGGAAGTGGAGAAGATGCAACAGCTTTGGGTTAGTGATCCCAGAGGTGTCTACTGCTGCAGTATCCTCAGAATCAGAGTCTGAGAGGGCTGCAGCATCCTCAGAATCAGAGTCTGAGTGGTCAGATGGACCAGGTCGGGATACCCATTTCGAGGATTTGGGAGTAGAGGAACGGTTAGACTTTGTTTTTTTTGGTGGAAGTGGCTGGGCTTCGCTTGGATGAGGATTTTGGGGGTGGTGGAGTTTTGGAGGGATGAGGAAAAGATGCTTTGGGAACAGTGTGTTTGACGACCCTGCCGTGACGTATTTGGCTTAGAAGCAAATCGTCTCCAGATGAGACTTCTTGAGAGGGTGGGGGACTGGAATTTGGTCCTTTTTTCTTGCTTGCATGAAGAGCAGCCTGAAGATTTTCTTCCTCCCTATGCCTTGTGGTACGAGTATGAGGAACCCTAGTTTGATCAGGCGTGGGAGATGGTGCATCGGAGGGTTCATGCTCAGGGACAAGGATTGAGGCACCGGAGGCCTTCCTTAGTCGGGTTCTCACCTTCTTTGGCACTGAGGCCCTAAGTGGAGCTCCTTCGGCAGAAATTGCATGAAGCGGAGTTATAGAGGAGGAACAGTGCAAAGAGTAGGATGGAGGGGATTGGGGAGTAGGTAAATTGGAGAACTGATTTAGATATTCCTTCCATGGAGCAAAGTCAGACATTTTGAAAGAGAGAGTGAGAGGAATTTTTGGGGGATCATTGCCAGTGTCTCCATAGACAACATTGCTAGAGAGTCAATGGAGTCTGTCGTGGGGGTGTACTGAGATGAGGAATCCATGGTGAGACTATTTTTTTTTCTTTCGTTTTTCAATTTTGGATTTGGTGTGAGAGAGTATGAGGTACAGACTTAGAAGAAGGAGAGAAGGAAGTTTAAATAAGGGTAGATGACACAGTGAAGGTAAAATGATTCATTGGAAGGTGGAAGGCTAGGTGTGTCAGTGATTGATGGGAAAACGGCAGCAGCTTTTTGAAGGGATGTGAACTCGTAGTGTTTTGGCGGTGTGAGTTGTCCTACTTTGAGAAGGAGTATGAGAAGAAGCACGTGAGCTTAGCTGGTTCACTTAATTGCAAACATAAATTATAGTAATGAAAACATACCTTAGATAACTCAATGAACAATAATTTTTTATTTGCCGGAGCTGAATCCCCTGTACAAGACAATAAGATCATGAGCAAAAAGACCCTTCACATTAAGCAGTGGGACACACATCATTATGTGTAAGACTGAAAGGATTAAAATCTTAACTAGATAACTATATGAATGGATTCAGATTTCTAACCAATCATTGAAGGTGGTTTATGCAATCTTAATCACCCCCAAGTCTAACCTATTTTTCTCAAAATGCTCCCTACTTAAAGCCTTGGTAAAAATGTCAACAATTTGTTCCTCGGTAGGGAAAAACATAATTGAAATAAGACCTTTTTCAACATTGTCTCTGAGAAAGTGGTGCCTTATATCAATATGTTTTGTTCTTTTATGTTGCACATGATTCTTTGAAATGTTTATGGCACTAGTATTGTCACAAAATATAGGAACACAACCAACGTTTATACCAAAATCCAGTAGTTATTGCTTGATCCAAAGAAGTTGGGCACAACATGAGCCAGCAACTACATACTCAGCCTCAGCAGTGGACAGGGCAACAAAATTCTGCTTCTTAGTGGACCAGGAGATCATACATGATCCAAGGAAGTGTGCCATACCTGTTGTACTCTTTCGATCAACTAGGTAACCTGCATAGTCAGCATCTGCATATCCCACAAGTTCAAAGTTGCTTACCTTAGGGTACCATAACCCCAGATCAGTGGTACCTTTGAGATACCTCAAAATTCTTTTGATAGCCTTGATGTGGGACTCTTTTGTATGTGCTTGGAATCTTGCACACAATCCCACACTAAAGACTATATCAGGTCTACTAGCAGTAAGATACAAAAGGGATCCAATCATACCTCTATACAGTTTTTCTTCCACCGATGGACCTGTTTCATCCAGATCTAATTTTGTGGCAGTAGCAATAGGAGTGTCAATTTCCTTTGCTTCCTCCATATTGAACCTCTTGAGAAGCTCTTTCACATACTTCTGCTGATGAATCATGGTTCCAGTTGGGGTTTGTTTGATTTGAAGTCCTAAGAAGAAGTTGAGTTCTCCCATCATGCTCACTTCAAACTCACTATTCATCAACTTGACAAATTCTTGAGTCAGCTTAGCATCAGTAGATCCAAAGATAATGTCATCAACATACACCTGTACAATCAGCAGGTCTTTGCCATTATTTTTCAAAAACAAGGTGTTGTCAATTTTACTTCTTGTATGCCCATTTTTCATAAGAAACTTGGACAATCTCTCATACCAAGCCCTTGGAGCCTGTTTCAGTCCATATAGTGCCTTGTCCAGTTTATATACATAATTTGGGAATTCTGAGCTCTCAAATCCAGGTGGCTGCTTCACATATACTTCCTCCTTGAGATTTTCATTTAGAAAGGCACTCTTTACATCCATCTGATATAGAGTGAATTCCATGAATGCAGCAAAAGCAACAAGTAACCTGATTTCTTCAAGTCTGGAAACTGGTGCAAATGTCTCATCAAAATCAATTCCTTCCTCTTAGTTGTATCCTTGGACCACTAGCCTTGCCTTGTTCCTTGTAATTGTTCCATCCTCATCAAGTTTGTTTCTGTACACCCATTTTGTGCCAATTATAGTTCGATCATTGGGTGGAGGAACCAGGTGCCACACCTTGCTTCTTTCAAATTGGTTGAGTTCCTCTTGCATAGCCATTATCCAGTCTTCATCAAGGAGTGCTTCCTTCACCTTTTTTGGCTCAATCATTGATAAAAATGCTTCAAAAGCACACAAGTTCTTAAGACCTGCTCTGGTAGTGATTCCAGATGTCTGATCTGTGAGAACATTGTCAATGAGATGAGAATCCTTGTACTTGTAGCTTTTCAGTACTATCCCTTGTAAAGATCCACCAGATGAGTCATGACTTAGTGTTCCCCCTGTCACTATGCCATCAGTTGTTACACCTGTCAATGTGCCAGCAGTTGTTCCCCCTATCAATGTGCTAGCAGTTTGTCCATCAGATGGATCGGGTTGTACAACCTGTTCCTGCGGACTGTCATCAGTGTCACTTTCAACCTGCATATTAGTATCAGTAGAAACAATAGATTCATCAAAGACAACATGCACGCTTTCTTCAACACAGCCTGTTCTCTTATTCAGAACCCTATATCCTTTGCTCTGTGGAGAGTACCCTAAGAATATCCCCTCATCACTCCTAGCATCAAACTCACCAAATTATATTTCCCATTATTATTCATATAACACTTGCAGCCAAAGGATCTGAGATGGGAAATGTTTGGTTTCCTTCCCTTAAGAAGTTCATAGGGGGTCTTATCTATCAGAGGTCTAGTCATGCACCTATTAATGATGTAGCAGGCAGTGCTCATTGCCTCAGCCCAGAGATTTTTGGCAAGATTTCCTTCTATCATCATTGTCCTAGCCATATCATCTAGGGTCCTATTTTTTCTCTCAACCACTCCATTTTGTTGAGGGGTTTTAGGAGCAGAGAAATTGTGATCTATACCTCTAGAGGAGCAGTATTCTAGGAAGTTGGTATTTTTAAATTTTATACCATGGTCAGACCTTATAGAGATTAAGGAGAATCCTAGCTTCTTCTCTATTTTCCTAACAAATATGGTGAAGACATCAAAGGCATCCTCTTTAGAGGCTAAAAACAGTGTCCAAGTATACCTAGAGTAGTCATCAACAAGAACATATACATACCTTTTACCACCTATGCTTCTTACTCTCATTGGTCCATATAGATCCATGTGAATTAGATCAAGACACTTGGTAGTACTTACCATGTTTTTTGTTTTAAAAGAAGATCTTACTTGCTTCCCCCTTACACAAGCATGGTAGACTTGTTCATTTTTTAACTTGGTTTTAGGCAAGCCTATAACTAAGTCCTTTGAAGCAAGTTTGTTTAGCTGTTTCAAACTAGCATGTCCAAGTCATTTGTGCCAAAGTAGGGGATCACAGTCAATTGCACTAAAACATGTTAGGTCAGTGCCAGACATTCCTAAAATCTCAGCTTTATACACATTTTTATACCTTTTTACTGTCAAAACAACTTCCTTGGTATCAATTTTCTTGACCTTGCAACCTGCAGAAGTGAAAGTTACTTTGTTACCTTTGTCACACAGCTGAGAGATGCTGAGTAAGTTGTGCTTCAGCCCATCAACATGATACACTTCTTCTACTGCCTTTGAGGTGGACTTTCCAATTTTTCCAACACCAGTAACTTTACCCTTTTTGCCTCCTCCAAAAGAGACATTCCCTCCCTTAATTGAGGTGAGTGAAAGGAACTTTTCTTTGTCTCCTGTCATATGCCTTGAGCAAGCACTATCCAAATACCAATGTTTCTTGCTCCCTTTCACTTTCACCTGCAAAACAGTTTTAAGGGTTAGTTTTAGGAACCCAGACAAGCTTGAGTCCTTTCTTATGAGCAAAAAGATGTATCAAATTTCTTCTAGCCCATCAAGGCAACATGTTGGTGGACATGTTCCTTTGCGCAGATTAAGAGCTATTTCTTTTAGCTTGTTTAATGTTTTTATTTGTATACCAGGCTGCAGTGGGACATTCAGTGGTGGGGTGCCCCAACTGTTCACAGATGAAACACATGTCTTTGGTAGAAAATGTTTCTTTATGAAACCCTAGACCTGCCTTTCATTATGAGTCCTTTCTCCTAATTTGTTCACTATTCTAGATGAGTTAGTCCACCTATTAGCCTTTTCAAGATCAAACTTTATCCTGGAGTTTTCTAGACTCAATTTTCTCACTTTTTCCCTTTCATAGAGAAGATTTTCTTTGCATGTTTTCAATTCTGATTTAGCTACCTCTTGGTTGTTACTCAGTTTATCTTTGTCCTTTTCAGAGATAGCAATTTTCAGAATTTCTGATTTTAGTCTTAGGTTGTTTGAATCAAGTTGACCGACCTGTTTCTTTAGGATACCATTTTATTTATCAGTGGCAATCTTGCATGTATCAAGATCAATGAATTCAAACTTTAGACTTGCAAGAGCACTGAACAATTGGTTCCTATCATAGGTTTGTTCAACATAGTCTTCAATCAGTGCATTCATTAGAACAATGAGTTTTCTTTTAGAAAAAAGATGCAACTTATTTTTAAGTTCAAGAAAACTTACCTCAGAGTCAATCTCTTCTTCTTCTTCTTACAGATCTGAGTCTCCAATTGCCATGAGGGCAGTTTCATCTACTTCTTCATCATCAGACTCCTCAGTTCCTGATCTCCAGGCAACTACCATGGCATAGTCCTCCTTTTCTTTCTTCTTAGAGTTCATATTTTCTTCCTTTTCAGCTCTTTCTTTTTTCCACTCAATTTCCCATTGGGGACAGTCTTTAACCATGTGGTCAGTCTTCCCACACTTGTAGCATCCTCCTTGAGTTTTGTCATTGGACCGCTTCTTGCTACCTGTTCCTTTCTTGTCATATCCGCTTCCTCTCTTGAAATTTTTTTTGAAGTTCTTTGCCAGGAATGCAACTTGTTCTTCATCAAGGTCGGAGTCATCACTGTCAGATTCTTTCAGTGCCAAGGACCTTTCTTTGGATACTGCAACCTTCTTGGATTCTTCTATGTTCATCTCATATGTCTTAAAGTTTCCAACCAGTTCATCAAGAGACATGACAGTGATGTCTTTTGCCTCTCTAATAGCTGTGACTTTCACATCCCATTTTGACTTTGGCAGGATTCTTAAGACTTTGTCAACTTGTTCCTCGGTGGTCAGGACTTTTCCCAAGGATGATAGTTCATTGACAAGGGTAGTGAGTCGAGTTATCATATCCTGAAGTGACTATCTTTCCTTCATCTTGAAGGTTTCATATTCAGTAACCAACATGGCTACTCTGAATTTTCTCACTTGGATTGTACCTTCATGTGCATTCACCAGGGCATCCCAGATCTGTTTAGCAGAAGTACAACTAGACACTCTGTTGTACTCATCAGGACCCAGTCCACAGACTAGGATAGTTTTTGCTTTAGCATTCTTCTTAAGAGCAATGAGATCATCTGGAGTGAACTCGCTTCTTACTTTCTTCACAGATTCTCCTTCAATAGTTTTCATAGGGATAGTTGGTCCCACAGTAATCCTATCCCACAACTCATAGTATTCAGCTTGAATGAAGTCCTCCGGCCTAGCTTTCCACCAAACAAAGTGAGATCCATTGAAGATGGGAGGCCTAGTGGTGGATTGTCCTTCACTATGCCCAATTGGTGGTGCAGAATTTATTTTCTTGATCTAATCTTAAGGTGTTAGCCTTCAATTAAGATACCCGCTCTGATACCAATTGTTAGTCTGCACGACCTAGTTATTAAACTTAATTAGTTGCCTATCAATAAAACATGTTGCCTAACGTGTTTCAACAGTAAGAAAGCAGTAAGTAAATAAGACAGTGATTTTTACGTGGAAAACCACCCAGCTCATAACGGTGTAAAAACCACGACCTGTACCACTACATAATTTAACCCCAAACTTTACTAAACAATGAGCCTCAACGGAATTGATTACAAATCGATGTAACCTAGGAATTATAAACTCTAACTCCTAACAATTCCCACCACACAAGGTTTGTGTTTCCCAAATCTTCGAGTTACCCAACTTGAAGATGACAATCCTACTTCAGTTTATAACACACTGAACTATGATTACAACTCAAAGTATCAACTCCTAATACATCACTACTAAGATACCTTAGCTAGACTCTGTACTTAGGACCAAGTTCTTCAATGGGTTTCTTCAGTCACCTTTGCTGCACTTGCTAAAGTCAATCTCACAATTGCCTTTCTCTCTCTGTAAGTGCGTGTTTGCTTTGGATAGTAACTTTACTATTTAAGCCCACCTCCTCAAGGAGTTCTTCTTTCAATCGATCTCCTTTTTGCCTCCGAACTCTACTTGCATAGACTTCTACTTCAAGTGAGACTCCTTGTTGTATTCAACCTCATATCTTCATTTGTGTTATAGTCCAACTCTTCTTTATCCGTGCTGGCCTATCTCTCTACTGACTCGATATGTCCAGCTATCTTGCTTACGTGAAGTTGACATATCACAGTCCTACTTTACTTGGGATTCCTGTGCGCTGATATCCTATGGACCAGTTTGACTGACCTGTTTCATGCTTTTTGTCAGTCATCAAAACAATCGTATCCTAACAATAGCGGAAACACGAAGTGAAGCATAAACATATTTCTTTGAGAAAAATATTTCATCAACATTAATTAAAAATGACATAATGTTTTAATAAAAACTGATTTGTCATGAAAACCAAAGTCTGAAGCTACAATATCTGACCGAAATCTAACATAGTCTGTGAAGCCTCTGCTGAATAACTCTGACTGACGGAACAAGGCTCCCGACATACCTTAACAACTAAAAAGAAAAAATCAAATGACATGTCTGGACTAGCCTCCGGGTAGAAGGGAGGCTCACCAATAGCAGAAAGTAGTAAACTTAGTGATGTGTCGGGCTGCGACTAAGTTTCGTTACAAAATATTCAAAATAAAGGAACTGAGTGTAATATCTAAAACCACAAGGGACGTGAGTGTTATTAGGCAAAACCTGAGGGAAGGTCTCGAAAATCATCCCTATTTATTATCTAATCACTAATCAGCGTTAAAGCCTTATTTAAAAAGTATATAGAAACATTACTGTAAAATAACTTTAGAAATTTGAAAGTTATCACATAAATTGGATCGGAGGGAGTAATATTTTAGAACATTTGCTCCAACAGTTGACTTTTGATAACCCTATATATATAAGCAACACTTCCCTTTTCCCTTTTCCTAAGTATCTCTATCACCATCTTTCTTTCCTTGGTACACTCTTTCGTCTGCTTGTTTATTTTTGGCTCCTCACGGAGGCACTCAGAGAGTTTGTTTTTTATTTTAACGAGTCTAATTTTTATTTTAATAGTGTGGATCAGGTTTTATTTTAATCGGTTTGATTTTTAATTTTGATTTTAAGTAATACTGGTTGATATAGATTTGGTGATGTGGACTTTTAATAAGAGGTCATGTGGGAAAATTGGTTTTGCAAATTCACCCATAAAAAATAATTGCACGACTGAACTATTTTTGTAACGGCAGTGGCATAGATGAGCCAAACTTTTAACGCAGTGGCATAAATGAGCCAAACTTTTAACGCAGTGGCATAAATGAGCCATTTCTAATAGTTCGATGGCATATTTGAGTTTTTTCCCTTTTAATTATTAAGCTTTCTTTTTATCATCTGGCGCTAGATGCTACATTCTTTTTCCTTCTCGTGAAGAGAGCACTTAGCGCCTAGAGGAGCCAAGTTCATTTTTCTGTTGAAGTAAATCATTCATAAGAAAGGGGCTAGCGCGTCAAAAATTGAGAGATTTGCACAAATAAATTATTCTTGTGCCACTCTTTAAGTTTTTAACTCCGCTTAAAAAATTGTGCATAAATAGCTTTGAAGATGCAACTTTGCTGCAAAGTATCCGTGGATCTCCATAAGTTCAAATGGATGAAACTCATGGCGATCATCTAAAGTTTAGTACAAATTGTTCTTGCGGATTTTGATAGATAGTTTTAAAAAATTACCAAACATTGCTATACTTTGAGTTTTATAGCAAATCCTAAAAATTAAACCTAAGCATCCTTCCATTCCCTTGTTCTTTTTCCTCCTCTTCATTTGCTCTTTCTTTGCTCTTCACTTTCTTACAATCGCCATTTCCCCACTCCATAGGCCACGTTCCTCTCTCTCTCTCTCTCTCTCTCTCTCTGTGTGTGTGTTAATATTCTGAAAATGCAAACTAGGTAAAAGATTGGGATTTTCGTTCCAGTTCGAGGTCACTTTGTTTTTCTAGTCTTGGTTCGAGTTTTGACCAGATTCTATAGTTGAGCCTCTTGCTTTTTGCTATTTTCGAAACAAATTTGTATAGCTTAGAGATTCTATATATTCAACAAGCTTTGAAGAAAATTTTGGGTTGTATCACAGTGTATCCAGCAAAGTTGAGAAAGTGTATCCAACAAAATTTAGTGCTTTGTTAATCCCTCCAAATGAATGTTGTATCTGATACATAGCGACTTGCCCTAATATTAGTGTATCCAGCATAATTAAAGAAGTGTTGATACAACTAGGATGAGCAAATGGACAGAAGTCATGGCGATCATCTAAAGTTTAGTACAAATTGTTCTTGCGGATTCTGAATATAACCTTTTTCAGAGAGTAAAGTGGACAATATGACCCTTTCCCGTACGACAATTCTCGGGGCCCTTTTATTTCTATTTTTCATGAGTTTGGGCTAATCTTTTTTTTATATAGTTTTCGTCAAATTTAATGTACAAAGTTTGCTAAATATTTAATGAAAACTTAAAAATACTATCTTTAAAGTATTAACTTTTGACAAATTTAAAGGCCCAAACTAATTAAGTACAAACTTTAGTTATTATTTTGAACCTAAACTGATCTTTAATAACTCTTTTTGTCATTTTCACTCTTCTAATCTCCTTCTTCCTCAGTTTCCTCAATTCCTCATTACACACAACTGTAACCCTAGAAGAAAACAATGAATAGAAGTGTGAAAAATCCTCCATGGATGGAACTGCCAAGACTTGCTTTTGTACATAGAGGTAATTTCTGACTGTTTTGAAATTTTTTCTTTTTTATATGAAAGCATTCCCTGTTTGACAAAGTCAAGAGAAAACAGTGAGATAGGATAGCAGAAAATTCAAATCTTTCAAATAAAGCTTGCTAGAAAGATTAAAAATTTACTGCATGTGGCAACTGATTGATAAGAAACGTTGCTAGTGGCAACTGATTGCTATATCCAGAGGCGAATCTAGGATTTCTAGAACATGGGTGCACCACTGAAAAAAAAGAGGGAATTGATCCCTAGTTCTCAAGGTAAATGACACAACATTTAACCTTCTTGTAGCATGCATGTCAGCATATAATATTGTATCGATTTAAAAAATAATACATAAAATATTCATGTGCCCCATTTTTTTCTTATAAATTCTTTCCTGGCTACGCGTATATTTTATTTTATTTTATTTTTTGAAAAAAACATGCTAATGAGGGTTCTTTCTAGGAAATATGCGCAAAATGACCAGGTCGCATAAGTGGAATCTACAATGCGGGACAAGATAGATAGAGAGAAGAGAAGTGCTGTTGCAGATAACAGGACCAAATTTGTGTGATATTTCACAATTTCCTAGTAAGAAAGGAAATATGTATCAACTTCAATTAGTCATGAATGCATTCTGAGAACATAAGAGAGCAAGGAGGGGGTTGGATTCTTAGAATCTCAACAAGTTTCCTATATTAGTCTGTATAAATAAATGTGAGATTTCGGTTACGATTACTATAGGCCTTAGGGATAGAGCAAATTGTTTGTTCTGATGATGCAGTAGGTGGAGGAGCATCCATATGAAGGTGCTTCCAGCTGCCGATGTGCAGTTTGCGCTGCCACGCAACCCTTCATCCTCCACCTTCTCCCCTAGAGAGGTCTCCACCGCCATCTTTGAACCGCTTGCTTACTGGATTCCCACCCCAGTTCCTTCTGTTCCATCTGCTTTGATGTCTTCCTCTACAACCCTCCTCCCCTTAGCCAGCGTCTCCTTTGCTTAAAATGTCGCTCTATCTCACACCTCTCTTGCTTCCCTGATGTTGTTTCCTCCTCCCCTGGTTACTTGTGTCCTCTTTGTTCTAACCCTAATTTCACTTTCATCTATGTTACTCCCATGATGCTAATAACACCATTGAAATCAACTTCCATTTGGCTAAATAGTTGGTTGCCGCAGCTACCATTACATTTGAGTCTATCCCCAATGCCGCTGTTATGGTCAGGATTAACGCTCTCTGTCAGCTACGGAGGACGCTGCCCAAGTTTTGGATAGGCTAAAGAATCTGTTGGACAACCAAGATCATCTTGTTGCTTCCAAATTCTCGCCCACACTTGTTTCTCATACTTCAGGGAACGATACATGAAGCAAAATGATACTTCTCTCAATCTTTAGATGCAGATGATTGTGATACCCTTGATGATTATCACAAGTAGTTGCAATTCTAAAGCAATGCTATATAAGGTTTTTCTTTTTCTATTGTGTGGTTACTGACCTTTTGTAACTTCACTCTATTTTTGAATGCTCAGCTATTTCGGGGGTTTATTTTTTTGGCAAATAGAGGAATTGGAATTATTCATTCAACTGTATCTAGTAAAGAAGATGGAAGTTAAATAATGGGAAGGATGAACACTCTTGCACCAGAGAATTTAATGAACACGAGAGATACCTCAGAGTTCTCCCCACCTTTTCTAATGATGACTAAGTTATAAATTCCAAAACAGCTATGAGTATAAACTCTTTCTTTATTAGTCCCACATATAGAAGTTGGTGGAACAGCTATTATGAATATTAATCCCACTAAGAATATTAACTTTTACATGCCGTCGTTGTTGTTTATTTCTTATCACTTTGATCGAGTCTGTTTTCAAAGTTGTTGCCTGTATGTTCTTGACAATGAAGATGATGATATTAAAAAAACTCAAAAAATAAAATAAAACAGTAGACATGAGGCGTTCATATGAAGCTTTAGACACTTTTTGGCGCTCCACTCACCTAATTTGTGTGTAACAATAGGAGCGTGCAACGTGGCAGAAATGATTTTTCTAAAACGTTTGGTTGTAGAAAAGGTTTTCCCTAAAAGAGAAGCATGTAATAGAGATTTGGACACAAAGTCGAGGCATAAACTATGTATTAAGCCTTTATGAAATAGAATTTACCTTTACTTATCAAAAACAATTATGTTAGTCAATTATGGAATAATTAGGAAGTCCTTAGTCCTTCCAATTGTTCTTCCTTTTGAGTTAAATTAGTGTTATTAAATGTCATCGCTTCGTTGCTTAAAGGGATGTAAAGTGACGGGTCATGGCTTCATGGACAAAGCATGCACTTCAAACAAATTTGTGCTTCAAACAGTGACGCGCGAAATGATCCCAACGAGAAACATGTTATTCTTTAACATTGAGGTTTTGGAGTAATACTGATATTATTGCATATGGGATGTTGAAATTTGATTATAAGTGTCATAATTTTTTAATTTCCACAAATTGTGGCACCTTGCTTGACTTTAACTGATGAAATTTTCTACAAGTAACTTAAAAACATAATTTTATATAGTAAGAATGGATAAGTCATTTAGAAAAGATGGTCACCTATCTTTTGCATCTGCTTATATAGCATTGTTATAGAACTGCAACTACTTGAACTAATCATCAAGGGTATCACAATATTTGCATCTGAAGATTGAGAGGAGCATCCTTTTGCTTCATGTATCATGTTTTCCCCTGTATCGTTACCTGGGCAAGAATTTGGAAGCAAGTTGATGATCTTAGTTGTCCAGCAGATTCTTTAGTCTATCCAGAACTTGGGCAGCTTCGGCCTTAGCTGATAGAGCTTCCTTGACCCTAATGTCGGCGTTAATCCTGGCCATGACTGGGCCATTGTGGACAGACTCAAAAGCAATGGTAGCAGCGGCAACCAACTGTTTAGTCAAATGGAGGTTGATTTCAATGGCGTTGCTAGCATCATTGGGAGTAACATAGAAGAAAGTGAAGTTAGGGTTAGAACAACGAAGGCACAAGTAACCAGGGGAGGAGGAAGCAACATCAGGGACGCAAGAGAGGTGTGAGATAGAGGGGCATTTTAAGCAAAGGAGACTCTGGTGAGGGGGAGGAGGGTTGTGGAGGAAGACATCGAAGCAGATGGGACAGAAGGAACCGGGATGGGAGTCCAGTACGCAGGCGGTGCAAAGATGGCGGTGGAGACCTCTGTAGGGCAGAAGGTGGCGGATGAAGGGGTGAGTGGTGGTGCAAACAACGCATCGACGGCCGGAAACACCTTCATATGGCTGCTTCTCCACCTTCTGCAACATCAGAACAAACAATTTTCTCTATCCCTATGGCCTATCGTAATCGTAATCTAAATCTCACATTTATTTATACGGACTGATATGTTGAGATTCTAAGTATCCAACCCCATCCTTGCGCTCTTATGTTCTCTGAATGCATTCACGACTGATTGAAATAGATAGATATTTCTTTTTTTACTTGAAAATTGTGAAATATCACATAAATTTGTTACTTGAAAGGGCTGGTTTTTCCTTTACTTCTTTAAAGTGCACCAACTAGGCATCTCTGCAATAATCCGTCCTCATGCGAGTTTGGAGTATCTGCAACTTCAATATTTGCCTTCTTACTCCTAATCTCTGCATTATGTAAATTCTGGTATTGCCTTTTTAGTCTCCTGGACTGCTTTTGTGAAAGGGTAGTTGGCTTCAATCATTCTTGGGGTGGTTTTTGTGGTAGCTGACATTTCAGCTTTGGTCTGGCATTTAATGAACCTTTCGATCTTAATGGCTATATCACACCATCCGATATTGAATGCCTGCTCCGGAATGATTAGGACTAATTTCCCACTGTGGTTCAGAAGCATTTGCATTCAGTTGAATTAGCTAAATAGAAAGTTCGGTGTCCGGTGTGGTTCAATGATTTTGTAAGTCCTCTCTTCTATTTTCCATTTCTGTAATTGTTTGAGGAATTCAGAATTGCTGGAGTATTGTTGTGTGTTCTTTAATGGTCTCTATTTTTGTCTCTATTGATTTGAGACATTGCCCTGGTGTAACATGGAAGGACAAGTAAAATTAATGATTTTTGACCTTTCAAATTGTAATGGGTTGATGTTGGCCGATATTGTTGTTGCTGTTGTCAAGTAGTTTGTACTTGTAGGAAACTTATCCCACATTGGTGGGAAAGGAAAGTGTGAGAAGGTTTAAATACTTTGGCCTTTATGTGTACTTGAATATGTGAGCCCACCAAATGTCCTATATATATTATAAATCTAATGACTTGGACTTCGGGCTTGGGCGCGGGTAGGGTCGGACCTTCAAATAAAAGATATTTCATTTTCGTTTTGTTGTGTTTAATTTTCTGTTGCAGGTTTAATTTATTTCAAATTTAAATTTCAAATTTCAATTTCAGTTTTAACTGAAACCCCTGTTCAGATAAGACATCTCTCCGGAATAGTCTTCTTCACACCTTTTCAGAATGGTTGTCTTCTTCTTTTGTAATTAAAGTTATCCTGAAGTGACTAAATATTCTGTAGTAACAATTTTGACTTTGAGAAATCCTGAAGAAACTTGTATGTATTCCCCTAAAGAAGATATCGGCAATATTTCTCTAAGGACAGTGAATTTATTCACGCCTCAAAGTTTTTCTGTTCTCTTCTTTTTCTAACAGCTGCGACATTAGATGATTGTAAACATGTGATTCATGGACTTGGAATTTGATATATGATATATGTATGCAGATTTTCAGTATTTATTGTACTATACAACTTGTTCACGGTGGCAGAGAAACCTTCAACCAAGAGGTATCATTCGACACTGCTTTGCAATTTTTTTTATCTTATATGTAATAGCGGTAGGAGAGATCCATTATGGTGTGATTGATCATTCTTGAATTCTAGCCAGCATTTCCAATCCCTTCTAATCTTCACAGTTTTATTAAGCCATTTGGTATTTTGCTACTCCTCCATCCCACTTTATGCGGCATTTATCGGATTTCGTGAGTCTAACGAGTTTTTCTTTGACCGCAGATTTTTCCACATGCCTTTGTATACGGTACAATCATGATGATTGAAAGCTCAACCTGGAGCTATCTTGTCGGAAAAGAAAAAGAAGGGGCGACGTAGACCCTTTGCTCAATCTTTGCCATCCTCAAGGTCTTGTAAAATGCTCCTGAACTGAAATAAGTAAGGATTTCTATTGATATATATCGATTACTCTCACCGTTTCAATTTGTTTGTTTGGTTTTGATTTGACAACGGACTTTTGAATCTTATGGTCTTAAACTAATGATATGTAGAATGTACTAAAATTTCCTTTAATCTTGTGTTCTGACACATGTCTTTGGAAACTTAGAATTAAAGAGTTGCAAAAAAGGAAAGAGACATTCTTTTTGAAACAGACTAAAAATTAAAGTAAGACAAAAAATTGAAACTAAGGGAGTAATTATAACGTCCTAAATCTTAGGGATTTCCTTACAATAGTTTAAACAAGGAAAGATTTGGTATGAGTTTAATTGATTTTAAAGTCTTAAATATTAAGAAATTAATATAAGTTTATTCAATGACTATTCCTAAATAGTAGGGAAGTTATTAAGTGATTGTTTCTAAATACATATCAGAAAAATAATTAAATAACTATTTTGTCTAGTGAGAACACTATTTTGAAAGGGTAAAAAAGACAAACGACATTTCGCTAAGAGGCATTTTGGTTCTTGAGACTCTCTTCATATTTCCCAATTGTTCTTGCTCAAATCTCCATTTCTTCTCTTTTCTGTGGTAACTTAAGGCTTTTGGTAATCATGACCAGTTTGGAGACTCAACTCTTGTAAGTTTTTTACGTGTTAGATCGCCGTTATTTTATAGCAAAAGCTACTACGTCTCAGTGTTGTTTTAACTTACATTTTTATTGATTGATAATTACTAGATCATTCTTATCCTAATATGTATTGGTGTGAAAGCTTAATCGACATGTCAAGATGAGAAATTATTGGCAAGTTTTTATTAATTATGCCTCTTCAGCTTCTCCATACTAGTGGTAAATACTCTTTCTTACACCTCTGAATTCATCATCTTCTTTGTACCGGTTTCAACGTAAATTTGCTTCTCTTTTTTTTTCCTTCAAGTTCGACTGTATCTGTGCGCAATGAGCAATCTTCATACTTATTGTTGTGTCTGCATAACTGGAGAGAAAATTCTAACTCATTATTCCATTTGGGTGACGTGTATTACTATTTAGATGATTGTTAATTTGTTTATGATGCTGCATATGAGGACCGAACTTCGAAGATTATTGGCGTAAGAATGATTATATTATCCGAAACACTGCTAAGGTAAGCTATAACTGCACTTCCTTCTGAGGTTAGAACCTTGTTGACATTTTTTTGCTTTCAACTAATTTTATTTTGTAGATGTTACCATCTTTGATAAGATAAATAGGAAGTTCATAATCCGATTTGGTATTTTACCTTTTCTTCTTTGATATTATAATATTAACTGAATCTGTAAAGCCGTGTGAAATGCTACAACTAATTCGGGCTAAAATTTGAGTTTAGAAATGCGATTTAATTAAACCCGAGCTACGTGAGATTACTTGAGTGGAACAAAGGTATTGGAATGCTTAGGAATAACTGTTTTACCAACAGTTGAGTTTTGGGTCAAAATTAATTCTCAAAGTATAAATGCAAACAAGGAAGTTGGTTAGCAAATAACAGTTGAAATAAATGGTCATTGCAACCACGCGGGTGGCAATTTTGCATTGATCTTGTTTTAAGGAAAGCCGTGTAATTTATATTCTCTAGGATTAGAACATAGTATTTCCTTCTTACTAACTTTGGTAAATATATTGTGTAAGTTGCCTTCACATCATACATGATGATTATAGAATAGGGATAAGCTGGAACAGGATTCCCTAGAAATTTAACTTACTAAAATTGGGACAACCAAAATGGAACTCTCTTCTTTGATAGGTTCTCTGCTACCAGCCTTGGTCATCGGGTCTATGATAATTTTAATGACTAAATCCATTTAGCAGCAAGTATCTTGACGAAAATGTAGTCTTTTATGAAGGTCATATTCAAACCGAAACAAATATTTCTGTACCAGCTTTAGTCCATCTTTCTTTTCTGTTGAGAGCAGGGAATAGAAGGTTAGTGGAAATTTGGTTACTTTTTTGAACAATAACAGGTGGAAGTGTTTAGTTTTGTACATAGTCTTGCAGCTGATTGTAATTAGAATGATCAAAGCAATACTCCTTTTGCATTTGAGGTGACTTCTATGACTTGTTCAAATGTTTTTGTACTCTTTTGAGCTTCTGCTGTACTTGTTCAGAATAATTTCTTCCTCTTTTTTGGTAGGCATTTGGACATATAAAAGCTACTTTGGTTGTGACTTCTACAACGTGTGCATAGTTTCTTCCCTTCTTTTGAAGTTCAAGCAAGCTGACCTAGAACTGTAAATTTGGCCGCTGGTTCAGTATGACTCAAATTCACCTTAATAGTTTTTTTTCCAACATCACACTATATAGATGGATGAATGTGGCTTATAGTCTTTAGTAACTATTTATATAAAGTTCGATGCTAATGTGTTTGGTTGATATCTCAACCTCATGTTTAGTGTTCGTATCTTCCGATTTCCATTGCATTTGCTTCTGTTTGCAAAGTGGAGAAAAAACTAATTGCAAACCTTGGAGATAAAGGTTCAAATATAAGTAGAGAAAAAACTATTTTTTTGCATTTGTTCAAGTGTTGAGCAGAGTTATGCGGCGGTACCTATGCTAGTGAGAAATACCAACTACCCAATAGAATAGTAGGTAGGCACAAGGCACAAATTGGCCGAATACAACCATTACGAAAAAGTTCATCTCTTTGAGTCTCGACATTTCATTTATTAGTGAGGAGTGCACGAGGCCTTAAGCTCTTCAAAAAAAAAATTACAGATTTGAAGTAAAAGTTCAGTTTCAAAGACAAAAGTAATCATGAGACATGTCATTCATCAAATGCGTCCCCTATGGCTCATGAGGGTACTTCACATCTTTAATATGTCGAGAAATTCGACTACTCAAGACTTCGTTGAGGCTAACCATCATGGATAGCGTGACAGGCCTTCATTTGTCATACAATTCCTATGGAGCTGAATGTAGTGCAAGGAAGGCAGGTTTTTAGCAGTAGCTAGAGCATCATCGTTACTTTTATCGTAACTTGTTGCTATCATATTACAATACTTGTTCTTCAATGTAAGCAACTTCAACCTTGTGCAATAGCGTCTAAGAGCTTCAATACCTTGTGTTGTCATACTTAGCTCTTCCAACCAAGGCAGCTTCTGAACTGCTTCAACAAAGACTTCAGGTTCCAGTTTTGAGGTGATCTGGTGAACAGAAATAGAAACGAATTAAAATATTAAGGGAAAAGTAACGCTCTATATCCACTGATAGAAATATTTACATGCTTTAGTCCATATTTTGAGTTTGTTACCCGGTTTATTGATATTTGTGTATAAACACCTTTTATACACTTTAAAGTTTGAACCAAGATTACCAAAACACATATTCCACTACAGAAAGTAAGTGCAAGTATATTTTAGGATTCAACAATTTGCAACCTCTGCAGAGTGGAAGAAGCAATCAAGAATTGGGATTTTAGAGGCAATGCAAACCAAAAGAGTTAAAAATTGCCACAATATGCAAATATTCCGAAAGAGATTCAAAGCTGACGAGAAAAATGATTCTCCCATTTTAATACAAGATTTTGCTAAGATAGCAAACTTATCAATTATATTTACAAGTAAATTAGATAAATCTAAAAGATTATATAACTTGAAATACACGCATACAACGACAGTATAAGCCCAAATTAATAAGGAAGACAGAAATTACCTCTCCACAACATAAGCAAGCAACTCGTTCGTGGCATAGAACACCAATGTGATGTCGCCTAGTTCACCTTGGCTGCGATCAACACACCTCTTGTGGAGCCAAGCCCTTATCATGTACGTTGTGGCCAATACACCATCTATAGGAGCAGTAGAAAGATTTGTTGCTTAGACAAAGATAGTGTTTGGAAACAGGGATCCAAGATTCAAAGCTAAGTAGAAATAGCTAAAGAAAGACATTTTTGAGTGACTTTACTTGAGGATGATCTTCATCAAATTGATCTGATCCAAATGTTGCAATGGTAGGTTGATATCCTCCATTGCCAAGAGCAATTAAAGTATATGGACACATAGAAGAACACAGTATGGACACTCGAATGGGATCCACAAGGGTTTTTTTCATCTCCACAGCAATTAGGCTTGATCAAGATAATGTATGAACATAATGATAATGATGTAAGTAACTACAAGATAAAGACTTATCAGCACCTAGTGTTTATACCACACCTACAAGGTAAAGACTTATTCGCACTTGGCCTTACGTACATAGGTGTTCAAAAGATACACTTCACCGACTAAGTTTGAGTGTCTTATAGAATGTGTCAAGTTTAAGGGGCTATCCAGGTATTAAGTCTTTAAAATATATTTAAGGGACTTCGTAGTCAAAATAGCGTATTTAAATACTATAAATTGTGAGAAGAAATATGAAAATCACCCTGGACATTCCAAAATTCAACAATGAGACGCATTTTTATCCTTGTGTTTCTTGAAGGAAAAAAAAAAGGAAATATATGTACATAATAATACCGAAAAAAATTACTGCAACATACTGATTTCTTTAATAACTTAATAATAACTTAATCCCAAGGAGATCTTTAACGAAAATATTGATACAAGAGGGGGAATGCATAAGACAAAATATTCCCTATATCATCGCTACAAACACCTGAAGGAACTGTTCATAATCCAATGACCCAAAAACCCGCAACTTCAATAATCATCGGACATGTCATCAGACATGACATCGGACCTGTCATCGGACGTGTCATCGGACATGTCATGGGACATGTCATCAGACAAATCCTCATCCCCACAAGCCTCGAATGAAAATTCATGACCCGCCAGAGAGTCATCAGGGTGCTTCACATCTTTAATCTGCCTGGAAATTCTCCTACTCAAGACTTCGTTGAGGTTAACATATTTGCACAGACGCAAGTCAAGAGATACAAGATGAGGACAACTATCAAGAATAGCCTGGAGGCCTTTATTTGTCATACTGTTCCCAATGAGATGGAGGTGGTGCAAGGTAGGCAGGTTTTTAGCAATAGCTAGAGCCTCTTTATTTCTTTCATCTTCTTTATCAGAGTCATCGCCTGTTGATCCCATATACAATGACTTGTTAAGTTCAAACGATTTCAACCGTGGGCAAGAGCATCCAAGACCTTCAATGCCTTCTATCGTGATGGCAGTGTGCGTCAGACTCAACTCCTCCAACAATGGGAGCTTTTGAACTGCTTCAACCAAGCTGTCACATACCTTAAAATAGCAACACGCAATACTAAGCCTCTTCAGTTTTCCTGATCTGGTGAACAAAAGTAGAAATGAATCAATGAATGTGCCTGGTTACTGAAACAATATCACCAAACACAATCAGGCCTTGTACAGAAGACTAGCGCAAGGTATATAATACTCCCTCCGTCACAATTTAAGTGTCTTACTTTCCTTTTTAGTATATCTCAAAAAGAGTGTCTCTTTCTATATTTAGTAAGTTTTCCAATTCCAACATCCGACATGGCAAGTTGAAGTCCACAAGATTTAACAAATTACACACATCTTTAATTTAAGATTACAAGATTCAAAAATCTTCTTTTATTTCTTAAACTCCACGCCCAGTCAAATTAAGACACTTACATTGGGACGGAGGGAGTAGTAGGATAAAACACTTTGCTACTTGAGAAAAAAGAAACAAAAAAACAGATAAAACAACATGCTTTCTCTGCAGACAGATTTAGTGAAAGAGCAGTTTCTGTTGGGGAAGTAAGAGAAGGAATCGAATTTTACAGGCAACACAAACAAAAAGAGTAATGAAGTACTACAATAACAAATACAGAAAGAGAAAGGCCCGACATACAGATTCGTCTCTTCTTATTGCAATCTGGAAGACAGGAACTTTATGAAAAGAATTCTTTGTTCTTTGAGATGAGTTAGAAGTCGTTTTCCTATTTCACAGAGTTACTACTATCTCTTTAGTCTTTCCTTTTTTTTTTCTCAAGTACTTCCCATGAGTTCCGCCCTTGTGCCAATACTTGGACTCTTGCATTAAGCAACGTAGGAATTCGAAGTGCTTTACAACTAAAGACTATTGTATGATGAATATTATTCTCAAAAGACTTGTATAAGAGATGAACAAGACCATGGGCGGCAGGAAATACACTTCACATATTCCAGGGTATGGTATAAGGAAGATAGGACTAAGCAACTTGACGCCAAAAGCTACCAGAAATGCATAATCCGTGCCTAGTTAAGCTTATTTGTGGAGGAACATCAACATCTAAAAGTTCATGGGACATACATTGGATTATGTCAACTATACATGTATCTGTTAAACTTCTCTGTAAATAAGATCAACATTCGAGAAATTTATGATGAACCCTTTCTCTTGTATTCAAATAAAAAATAAACCTCTAATCTCTACATTGTTACAATAGTGTGTACTCAAAACATCAAAACGATCTTGAAAAAGATTAACGCGGAATCACACACAAAGAAGGGTAAAAGAAAAAACTATACAAAATCAACACGGAAGGAGAACTAAATTTATTCTTGAAGCGTTATTTGCTTTTTCAATTGAGATGGAGCGACACTTAGAATCAAAGAATGATCAAAAATATCAAGGTATATTGTCTCCTGCTTCGACTGATAAATCCAACCAAAATTACTTTATCGTCAAATCAAAGGAGAGAAATGAGGAGTTAACCTTACCCCTACCTTTGTGGAGGTAGAGAGGTTGTTTCCAATAGACCAGTTCAAATAACAAAAAGGAAAGAAATTCAAAGCAGTATTGGCCCAAGAAAATACGAAAGTGAAGAAGTCATAACAAATAACAAGGAAAGCACTACATAACATGCTGAAAGAAAGGAACAATAGCAACAGCTAAACAATACGAGTACAAGAAACAGCGGATAGTAACAGAAATCGGAGGACAAAACACTACGACAATAATACTAATACTACTGGTATAGAAGGAGAAGCAGATACAGTGTTACAAACTACCACCAAACCTATCCCATCGTAAATCAAGATAGTGTTCAACTACCAACTATCCTTTTTTTTTTACGATCATAGTGTCTGGGCCAGCTTTCGCGCACCTCGACTAGATCCACGGGATACGTGTCACCTCCCACCAGCAACAGGTACTAGGTAACTCTATCCACCAAGGCTAGAACAGATGGGAAGAATCACCTAGTGTTTTTTGACTCCGCTGGGATTTGAACATGAGACCTCAAACTTCATGGTTCTTTAACCCACTTCATTGACCACTAGGCCACACCTTTGGGTAACTACCAACTATCCTTCTACCCTGACCTCCATATCCCCTACCTAATAAACATTTACAGCGGAAGCCTAAAATTTGGGGAAATTGGGGCAAGAAATTACCTTGCGGCAAAGTAGTGCAAATTGATATCAACAACTTCACCTCGACTACGATCAATGGCATGGAGGACGAGAAACTAGGAGAATAATATTAATACTACTGGTATAGAAGTAGAAGCAGATACGATGCTACAAACTACCACCAAACTTTAACACTCAACCCATTTTGACAATCTCAAATTCAGCCCAACACGCCCATTTGACACCCCTGAAACAGAGCAAAAAATAAACATTCACAGTGGAAGCCTAAAATTTGGGGCAAAAAATTACCTTGCTGCTATGTAGAGAAGCAAGTTATCGTTGGCAAAGTAGTGCAAATTGATATCAAGAAGTTGACCTTGGCTGCGATCAACGGCACTGCGACACATTTTCTCTAAGCCGTAATCCATGTCCCCGTCATTCGGCATGTTAATGACTCGCCACATTGAAGGTTCGTTGCATATTTGCCTCCACTTACTGCACACTTTCGGTGCCGTATTCAGTATCTCATCAACGCTGAGTCTCTGTAATATGTTTTCCCATATACCTTCTTGTAGGTCCATCCATGGCGGCTCTTTCACCATCGCCAGATTTTTGCTTTTACCTTTACTATTCATTTTCTTCTAGGGTTTGAGAGGTTTTAAAGTGGCGCGAAAAAAGGACCCGTTGCGCGCTTGGAGGATAATTCGTTTCAAGTGAAAAAAGAGAGGGTAAATTACATTAAATACACCTATATTTTAAGGATAAACTACAGAAAGACCCGAATATTCTTACCATATTTACTTTTCTCTCACTACTTTATTCTAATTATTTAATATACTACATTAAATTTAGATACACACGGATACATGTGCAACCATCAGCGGCGAATTTAGGTGCAATTTAATCAGATATTTTATATACATATTTTCTAGAATTGATCTAATATTACCCTTTGGCATCCATGCTACAAAAGAGCTTGATGGTGCACTTGGTTAAAAGCTTAGTTAACTACCAAGAGGAACAAGGATCAATTCCCACTTAACACATTTTTTCCTTGCATCGCCTCTGGCAACCACACGGATACATGTTGTAACCCCTCAGATACATCCGAAAACATGTGTTGTAACCCTACATAATGTAATTTACTAAACTAGTGATAAGAAGAGTAATTAGCTCCTATAATAATGAGTTTTATGTAAGTTACTCATATTTTAAGTCGACCCTTACATCCTTGTACTATGAAAATTCTACTATGATGTTTATCAATTGTTAACTATATTAAGATAAAATTATTAAATAACAAATAAATCTATAAGCAAAATGTTTTCACAAAGTTATTTTTACGAAATTTTCAAACGAAGATAAAAAATTTAACAAAACTTTTATTCATGCCTTTGTTAAAACATTTTATATATTTTTGAAAATTCTTAAATATTTTTTTTTTTTAAGAAAAAAAAGGAATTACATCATAGGGCATGTAAGTGTGGGATTTTCATGGTATAAAGAGTGTAATTATTTGATTTTAAAATATAAGGGGTTTGTCCATAACTGAATCATAATACTGGGATGTTTAGTTTAATTAACCCAAAAAGGTAAAACTCATTCTCCCCTCCAATTTTAGGAAATAGATATTTTTTTCTCCTACATCAATTAAATTTTTCAAATACCTATCATCTTTTCCCCTTTCTTTTAAAATAGGACAAATAAGATTTTATTTTTTAAAAAAAACAAGTGAAAAATAGTAAACAAAATATTTTATATTTAACTATATTTATTCTAAAAGTGAAAAATTCCAAACTAAAATATATATATATTTTTTTTAAAAACCCGATAAAGTTGAGTGACTATAATACCCGATAAAGTTGAGTGACTATTTTATAAACATGGTTAAACTTAATTTCTCCATCCATATTCATGATAAGTAAAGGGCAATCCGGTGCATTAAAACTCTTGCTATGCGCAAGGTTCGGAAAAGGACCGGACCACAAGGGGTCTATTGTGCGCAGTCTTACCTTGCATTTCTATCAGAGGCTGTATATTCATGATAATACTTGCTTGATACCAAGATTGAATTGCTATTTGTGTATTTGGCCAAAATAAATGCTCATTACAGTATATTTATTTCATTCTTACATTATTACTAAATAAAATGTCGTCGGACTCTTTGTTAAACATTATACGAAGCATGCAATTATATTGTGTACACATTTGTGTTTTCACCAACATTGGTAGTTTTTCTACTACTCCAACCAAGTCTTTAGGAACCAGCTTTGTTTAATGGGGTGGCTTTTAAAATTTCTAGTATTGAAATAGTTATAGAGATATTTGTGCATGTCGATCTGTTCCTTTTTTATTTTTAAATAAGTCATTATAATAATTATTTTAGATAAGCATTAATTAGAGTAATTTTATAATTATTAAAGGTTATGACAGAGTAATAAGGTCTTATTTATTTTTATTAAGATTACAAAGTTTATTCGATACACATCCAAATATTAAAATGTGTATTAAGATAAAAATATCTCAAGTTATATACACATCTGAATATTAATATATTATAGTAAAAAATTTATACTAAATAGTTAAGACAGTTTGTTTTTTCTCAATACTTGAATGTATAAAGTTTGTCTTTATTAAAAATTAATAATATAAATTTTAATAAAATATTAATTCATTTTATACTATTCCAAACAAGTATTTAGGTAAATTTATAAGGTGGTCGGTGGTGGTAATGGCGATACTGGTGGTTGTGGGTTCTGATATGCGGTGGTAGTTATGATGGTAGTATTAATAATTAGCGGTGACATTGACTGACAATAGCGATCAATGATGATGATTGATGGTGGCAGTATGTAACAACTCAAGCCTTAACTCTTAGTTAAAACGCTCAATTTCGTGTTTGTGAACTTTAGTTATAATTATCATTTGGATGGAACCTGAGGGACTCAAGTGAATTTTGGACAAGATATTTTTTATTATTTTTTTTATTTTTTTTATTTTCTTGATGACTTGAACTCACAAGCTACAATTCTAAGGTTAGAGGGTGTCGCATTTGCGATATAGCCAATTTTTGCGAACCACCAAAATTGCAAGGTTGACCTCCGCAATTAGGAAGAGGGTTGTAATGTAAAAATGACTGATTATGGGATTAATTTCATTATTTTAACTCAATTTTGGGAGAAGTAAGCTACGATTTGGAGTGAAAATCGAAGAGAAAACATCACATAACGCTGAGGTGTTGATATTTTGTGATCGATTTCTATTAATTTTACGTGAATTAATGTTAGAATAACCCGCTATTTATTAATTTAAAGTAAAAATTTGGGGATTTTTGCTTAAGGGGGTAGAAATAATTAGGGTTTTTGTTCATTAATGTAAACCCATATCAAATACTTTAAGGGGTCGTTTGATAAGGTGTGTAAGAATAGTGTTGAGCATGATGCAGTAGTAATATTGGTATTAGTTATGCTGACATTAATTATGTTGAGATTATTAGTTATACATTGTTTGATTTGGTATATTAAAAATAACATGTATGATATAACTTCTGAAAAAAAAAATTATTTATTTACAAAAATACCCTCCACGAATACGCAGGAAAGTATGTGAAAAGAGGATGTTTTATTTCTTTTCCCTCCGCCAAAACCGGTGTGTTTTCTCAGTCCGCTTTGCTCAATTGTAGAGGCAACAAACCCTAGAATTGGAGGATAAGGGACAAGTAAGATGATTTTTATTTAGGTAATAACTTAACTTTGTTATTATGACTGATTTTTCATGACTAATTGCTTGTTGAGGACCAAAGTGTGTTTGGATGGTTATACCTATTGTATTGTATCGTATTGTTAGTTTAAATATAATGTTTGTTTTAATTGTTACTGATATTTTATTGTATTGTATCGTTAAATCCATTGTTAGGTAATGCTTGTTACTTATATTTTATTGTATTGTATTGTATCATTAAATCCATTATTAGGTAATGATAAAATGTTTCATTTTGTTTAACAATCGAATTGGTTTGTCTTTACTTATTATTTAATAATCTTATTTTATCCTTTATCGTCCCTTTTTATAGCAGATCTAGGAATTAGAAAATATTCCAAACATTCTCTTTTGAGCCATGTACTAGATAAGGAGAAAAAGTACTTGTTACATCATCTTCCTATTTGAGAAACATCATTTTTGTTGAATTTAAGCTTAGATTTGGAATTGAAATCTACTTATGGCTGAATTTGAGGAAAACCCTTTGGGTATAATCTCTTATTCTTTTACTATGAGTAGCTAATTTTATTTTTAGGGGTGTGTGTAATATTAGGTGTGTAATTATAATTGGGTGTTTATTAATTGATCTTAGATTTGATTATTATTTATAGGTCCAATGAATTCTTCAAGTTTTAATTGTATAATTGATAGTTGCAAACATAAGTTTAGTTCTCTAATTCACATCTTGCTTGAGAAAGGGGACTTCAATTGGGTAAGAACTCATTGACAAGGATTTGGAGATTCTTCCATCTAAGGACTAAGGCTAAGATAGCTTAGACTACTTGAGTTCTAATTGGTTGGTTAATTGTGAATTCACCTTGGAGTTTGAGAAAATCCAAGGTAGATATGTTATTGGGTTGAGAGACCTTTAGCATAGCCTAAATCAATGTTACCTATAGTGTAATCGAATCGAAGTCAAGTCTTAAACCCCGGGGTTATAATTACTACCACATCCAAACACACCCTTACGCTTCCTTATTTGATTTAATCCAAGAGTATTACGTGTTGAAGTTGGTTACTATTGATTACAAACAAAATTGTTACAAACAACCGCCTCCCCCCCTCCCCTCCCCTCGTTTACTTATTTGTTTATTATACGCAATGTGCAATATATTAGTGATTTAAAATGAATTGGGTTGAATTTGTGTCCTAATCCCTATGAGATCGACCTCTACCTAGTAGGGTAAATTATATTGTAAGCGACTGTGTACACTTTCTCTTGATCGAGAGGGTGAATTTGGACGTTACCAATTTTGGTGCCATTGTCAGGGACTAGGATTATAGATTTCTTTTTTTGTGTGTTTGATTCACTCTTGTTTGCACGTTGTTCAATTCACTTTGTTTGTTATTTTTTAATCTTGATATGTGACAACATGAGTAACAATGCTAGCGACAATGCTAGTTTTGATGGCCAAATGAATGACGATAACCCTATGGGTCATGCCGGTGTGGCAAGTGTCATTCACCTATTTTCAACGGTAGGGAATGTTGTATTTCATGTCACAAGTACAATATTGCATTTATTGCAAATGAAGGATGTCACAACCCGAGACTCTGCAAAGACCAATGCCCCAATTGCTGTACAATACAGTTGTAATTCACAGGCCCCGGACGTAACGGAAAATTCAAATCAGTGAAGACCCAAGAAGACCCCTTAGTATACATCATAAGCATAATCAATTCATAAGTTTACGAAAAATAGACCCAATGATCAAAGTTCAACTAAATGAGAAATACCAAGATCATACTTCGAAATACGACACAAGAAAATATTTATCTATATCAGTCCATGAAGCCTCTCACATCAAGAATAAAATCTTAAGCAAGGACATGTCCCTGATGATACCATAAAATGGAACAATGTATGGATATTATACTAGTTATAAATAAAGATCACAAATATTAACCAAGAATCAATTGACCTGAGCCTCTTTCCATTTTCCTTGAAAGGGGAAGCTATTACATACTTGAGGAACTTTCTGAAGGTTCCATTATATCTTGGAATGAGCTCATCAAAGCTTTTCTTGATCGATTCTTTCCTCCATCTCGTATATTTCAACTTCGTGAGGAGATCACGAACTTTAGACAAGTGCCTAATGAACCTCTTCATAAGGCTTTCAAAAAGAAAGTACAACCCCGATGAAGTATTGTTGCAACATTTTTTATAATAAGAGACCTTAAATATATATTCATATACACAAAAATAATATTAATTTAGAATTATCTTTTTTATTCTTACATGTGACTTGTTTTTAGAGTACTATCTAATTAAACGTTTAATTTTACATAATAATATTATTATTTATAAAAATAAGAATTAATTCTAGTTAATAAGAGGTTAGCCATTTGTTTGTAATACATTTACCTTGGATGTTGTTGTAAAAAATTTATTTATTAGTATGAAGATTTGAGTTGCTTAATTCAGAGTTTTAAAATATTCTTGATGAAAAGTAGATGGTTCTTCTTTTTTTTTAAGTTAAATTGTATCTTTTTTTTATAATGTTCAATATTGTTTCACAAGTGAAATTAAAATTATAAAATTACTATTAAAATTTTTCAGGAACTCAAATTTTGGAGGCCTAAAGCAAATGATTTACTAGCCTCACCCTTGAATAAATCTACAATAAATTAAAGGCTATATTTTTGCAAAGAAGACAGATGAAACTTGAGATAAGATCAAATTGGTTATCTATTTCTTTAGTTTATTAGATTTAAACTTTTGTGATTTTCTATGGTGTTCAATACGATTTTTCTTTGGTGTTTAAATGATGATCAGCATATTGTAACCATATATCATTCTTATGATTGTGTCTGCTATACTTCATTAATTTCTTGTTAAAATGTTTTTTTTTTCATTTGATATTCAGTATTTATATTAGAGTCCAATTAAACTCAAATTCGCATATTACAAGACTCATTTCTGAAGAAACCGCTCCTGATATGATTTTTTCTATTCCCAGGAGAAGAGGGTTGTAATATAAAAATAACTGATTATAGGATTTTCATTATTCTAACTCAATTTTGGGAGAAGTAGCTACGATTTGGAGTGGAAATCGAAGAACATAACGCTAAGGTGTTGATATTTTGCCGATTTCTATAGACTTTAGGTGAATTTATGCTAGATTAACCCCCCAAAATCATTAATTTGAAGTAAAAAATTGGATATTTTTTCATTAATGTAAAATCCACTCATTAAATACTTCAAGGGGTCCTTTGGTAAAGTAAAGTGTATAAAAATAATAGTGATGAATAGAGTGTATTAATAATGTTGGTATTAATTATGTTGACATTATAGCCTGTTTGACTAAGCTTATTTTTTGCCAAAAGTGCTTATTTTTCTCAAAAGTGCTTATTTTAAAAAATCAAGGTGTTTGCCCAGCTTTTGGGAGAAAATAAGTGCTTCTACGGAGTAGCAGAAACTGTTTTTCAGAAGCTAAAAAAGTAGCTTCTTTTGATAAAAATGCACTTAAAAACACTTTAAAAATGTTTGGCCAAATAGTAATTGCTGCTCAAAAGTGTTTTTTAAATTTGTTGGCCAAACACAAATTACTTATCATCAGAAGTGTTTTTTTTAAAAGTACTTTTGAAATAAGCATTTTCCAAAATAAGTTGATTTTAGAAGTTTGACCAAACAAACTATTAGTTATGTTGAGATTATTTATTATGCTTTATTTGATTTCATGTATTAAAAATAATATGCATGACATAATTTCTAAAAAAGAATTATTTATTTATAAAAATATTCTTCATAAATAAGGAAAAGGATGTGAAAAGAGATGTTTTATATCTTTTTCCTTCAATTATTTCCCTACGCCAAACCCGTGTCTTTTCTCTGTCAATTGTAGAGGCAACAAACCCTAATATTGTATTGTGTTTTTAGTTTAAAAAATACCATGGTTGTTTTGATTGTTATTTCAATTTTATTGTATCCTTTTGTTATGTACGAAAAGTCTCATTTTATGTAACTATTGATTTGGTTTGATTGCGTCATTACTTTTTTTCTCTTGTCTTTACTTATTATTTAATAATCTTATTTTATCATTTACCCTATACTTTTATAGTAGCTTTACTCATACCCTACTTTTCTTGTAGATTTATCTTTCAAATTGTTGATGTGTGATATTATATAACAACTGAAAACGATAAAATTCTATTCAAACATTGTATTCATCAAAACAATACAGTACAATACAATACGATATAATAAGATATATTATGAAACGATATTGTAACAACAATCCAAACAGTGTGTGTAAGTGCTTGCTGCTTTTCTCTACTGCCTGAAATAGACTCATCACTTATATATGTATTTATCTGTCTAATCTTATTGTTTTTGGGATAGTTTTGTCATGCTTTAATGATTTTCCTGTAATTCGTCTCTTGCATCTCTTGTCATTTAGTATCATTCATTTACTTTGAGACAAGTTTATAAAAATGTAAGTGAAGCATTGATTGTTAAACATCATACTTTCATGTGTCTAGGACCTTGATGTGTTTTGTTATGATTTCAACTGAGTTGGGATTTGCTTCATTTGCCTATTTGTCAATTTTTATTTTTTATTTTTTAACTGTAGTGTTCGAGCCAGTTTGTGCACACCTGGACTAGTTTCACGAGATATCTGTCACCTCTCACCAGACAATTCTGTCCACTTAGGCTAGGATAGATGGGAAGAGATCACCTAGTCTATTTGCCAAAAATTCTTTTCCTTTTAATATACTCAACATTTAGATGTTGTAAAGACATTGGTGTTTAAGGGTTTCGATTTAGATACAATGTTATTGCAAACTAGATCTCCTAACAAATTCATTTTTAGCTTAGGTCATGAGACATTTTTTTTCTTGTTTATTTTAATGATGTGCTTAGCTTTTTCTACTAAGAATTCTCTTTAGGAAATTTTATATTAAGGACAACAAGTTTGAATGTTTCGGTTTCATGCTAAGATGCTAATGTCAAGATGTTTGAGAGTTTTTTAGCCTTGTCGTAAAGTTGCTACCATATGACCAGAAGGTCACAAGTTTGAGCTGTGGAAAGCCTCTTGCAGAAATGCAGGATAAGGCTGCGTACGATAGACCCTTGTAGTCCGGTCCTTTTCCGGACCCCGCGCATAGAGGGAGCTTAGTGCACCGGGCTGCCGTGAATCTTTTCATCTTAGTCTTGATAATGTATTAAATGTTTCCATGTTCTGTCCAAAGTTAAGTTCCCATTGTTATTCTTTGTCTATTTAACTCAGATTTATGATTATCTGATTATCAGAACTAATAACATATCCTTCCATTTGAAGTATAGGTTCATCTTTGGCAATATTCCTCTACTGGAACCCTGTTGATATTCTCCTCTGACTGCTCAATTTGATTTCTAATACAGTTATGTCTAGAATTGTCTATATTTTGCCTTAGGTTGGACATTTTAGTTCAGACACATTTCTTCTTTAGACACTTTGTTTTCAAGATATCATTTATTAAACAAATTGCTAGACTCTTTTCTCCCGTTGAGTTAGAGTAGTTAAAGCACTGAAATAAGAAGGCGACAAGCCTTTTGGTTAGGCACCATAATATTACAACAACAACAACAACATACCCAGTGTTGGAAGTGAGGGGTGCTTACCATCCGAGCAACTCCCTCTTGTCGTTAAAGGGCATGTTTATGTATATGCCTTCAGTAAATATAGTTTTGTTAATATAAATGGTAAATATACATCATTTGTTAGATGTCGAAGGTTATCATTACTCCAGTGGCAACCACTAATCGAGAAGATCATTGCTAGAATCTCCTCGTGGGCAGCAAAGAAACGCTCTTATTCAGAAAGAGTCTTGATTGATACAATCAGTATTGCTTGGTATGCAGGCCTATTGGGCTCAACTCTTCACACTACCAACTAAAGTATTGAAAGCCTACCAGTGTCAATGGGAGGCCTCAATCTGATTAACTTAAAATTATGGAATAAGGAAACTATAGCTAAGCATTACTGGGATGTGGCTCACAAACAAGACAAGTTGTGGATTCGATGGATACGTACACTTACAATTAAAAAGGTAAGCAGGTTGAAGAAGTGTCAATCCTTCAACAAGCAGCATGGATGATCAGGCAAATCTTGGCTGCTAGGGATATATTAGCACTCGTACAGAGACCGGCCATTTAGATGTATCAAAGAGCTTGATTCGACAGCTATATCTCACGCTGCTACCTGAGGAGCCAAGGCTACAATGGAAGTGTGTCATGTTTCGCAATGATGTCAGGCCTAAAGCCAGATTTACTAGGTGGTTGCATTTCCAGGTTAAGGTGCGAATCATTTAAAGAAAAAAGGACAAGATGCAAATCACAAAAGAGGACATACGTTAAATGTGCAAAACGCAAAGGACTCTCATTAGCATATATGAATCCTACATATCGCGAGAAGAAGTGTGAATTTCACCACGGACATTCCAGTAAGTCAATAATTACAGTTTTTTCTTGTTTTTTTTTTTTTAGGAAAAAGGAAAAAATATTATAATAACACTACATAGTCAGTAATTAGATACTGATTTCTTTAGGAACTTGGTCCCAAGGAGATATTAACCAAAATATTGATACAAGAGGGTAATGCATAATACAAAATATCCCCTATATTTTTCGCTGCGGACACCTGAAGAACTGTTCATAATCCATTGACCCAAAAAAAACGCAACTTCGGAAATGAGGCTAATTTTAGAAACAGGACAACTAGTAGTTAGTAATCATCAGACATGTCCTCGTCCTCTCCTTCATCCTCCCCGTCCTCCTCATCCTCGTCCTCGTCTTCATCCTCCTCGTCCTCGCCCTTGCCTTCATCCTCCCCGTCCTCCTCATCCTCGTCCTCGTCTTCATCCTCCTCGTCCTCGTCCTCGTCCTCGCCCTCGCCCTCGTCCTCGTCCTCGTACCTGTACCCGTCCTCGTACCTGTACCCATCCTCGTCCTCGTCCTCGTCCTCCTCATCCCCACAAGCCTCAAATGAAAATTCAAGACCTGCGAGAGAGTCATCAGGGTGATGCAGGACTTTAATCTGTCCAGAAATTCTATTACTCAAGACTTTATTGAGGATAACGTATTTGCACAGCCGCAAATCAAGTGATACAAGATGAGGACAACTATCAAGAATAGCCTCGAGGCCTTTAATTGTCATACTGTTTCCAATGAGTTGAAGGTGGTGCAAGGTAGGCAGGTTTTTAGCAATAGCTAGAGCCTCTTCATTTCTTACATCTTCGTCATCAAGGTAATCACCATACAGTGAGTTATTCAGTTCAAACGACTTCAACCGTGGGCAAGAGCGTCCGAGAGCTTCAATGCCTTCTGTCGTGATGGTTGTGTGTGTCAGACTCAGCTCCTCTAACAATGGAAGCTTTTGAACTACTTCAACCAAGCTGTCACATACCATACCATAGCAACATGCAATGCTAAGTCTTTTCAGTTTTCCTGATCTGGGGGACAAAAGCATACATGAATTAAATGGCAGATTGAATCAAAGATTACCAACCACAATCCCTAATACAAAAAATTAGTGGAAGTATACCACAAGATGAAACAATTTGCTACCTTACTTCATCAACCAAAATAAAAGAGATAAGACAATATGCTCTACCTATGCATAGCAAAAAAAAGGTTTTTTTTGTGTGCGCGCTTTATTTCCTTTGAGAGAGGTGGAAGAAGGGAAGCAAAGAAGCAAAAATTTGGAGGCGAAAACAGAAAGGAGAAGAGTAAAAAAAGCTGCTACAATAAGGAATTCAGAAAGTGAATGTAGCTAGAGGCCTAACATACTTCTTCCCTCTGATTCTATTGCAATCTGCAACATAGAAACTTGAAGAAGAGAATAATGCTTCTTTGTCCGTTGAGATGAGGAAGATGTTGGTAGCTAACTATCTCATGGACTAATAATAAGTAATAACTAAATCTTCTCTTTTTTCCCCAGAAAAGTCCCATAAAAAGGGATTTACGACTAAAAGACTTATTGTCATGAACATGGTTCACACAGGACAATGTGTAAGAGATGTCCAAACACCACAGGCGGCAAGATTTACACTTCACAGATCCTAGGGTATAATGAAGGAAGATACGGCTACACAACTGGACATCAAAAGCTCGCTGAAATGCATAATCCATGCTCACTTAAGCTTATATGTGAGTGGGGGGGGGGGGGGGGGGAGGACATCAACATTCAAAGAAAATGCATAATCAATGCTCACTTAAGCTTATTTGTGGGGGAACATCAACATTCAAAGAAAAGAACATAGACTTCTTTCTGGTGTACAGGAAATTGGAAGTTCATGGGGCATGCATTGGATTATGTCAGCTATACTGTATTTGATGAACAACTCCCAAAACATTGGAAAGGGCTCTGTTAAGCTTCTTTAGAAAAACCTCTATTTGATTAAAGGTAAATTAACTATAATCAAACAAAAAATTGAACATCTTTACACTAATTCTCCAATTGATTGAATCACTGATTCTGTGGCGTTTTCTTTCCGTTTTTCTTCTAATTTTGATGGTGGAATTCAAATTGAGAGAGAGAAAACTAAATTAAACTCAAGTTATTTTGGCATGTTCATCAAATTGTCTATTTTCAATAAAAATAAGAACTTAGTAAATTGAAAGGAATGAACAAAAAATTGTCTGAATTGACTAAGCACATAGCTCCTAAAAGGTAAAAAAAAAAAGCGCTCTGTTAAAGCTTATATGGAATAGCAGATGAATACTGAAGCATATAACACTACAATAATCGTGTAAAAATTGATTATACAATCAGTGTATATAAATCAAAATCCAGTTCATGTAAACATACACCACCAACCACAGGGGAACCACGCTAAACTCTTCCAAGAAAACAAAATCTAAAAAGGTCAAATCAATATTCGAATAACAAGCACCCAAGGGTGTGGCCTAGTGGTCATGAAGTGAGTTAAGCACCCTGAGGTCTCAGATTCAATTCCCAATGAAGACAAATACATTAGGTGATTTTTTTCTCATCTGTTCTTGCCATGGTGAGCCGAGGGTCTATCGAAAACAACCTCTCTACCTTACCTCTGAGCTAGTGGCACGGACCGTGTATACTCTACCCTGCCAGGCCTCACTTTGTGGGAATACACTAGTGGCACGGACCGTGTCTACTCTACCCTCTCGGACCTTACTTTATGGGAATACACTAGGTATGTTGTTGTTTGTTATAGCCTTGGTGAACAGAATTATCTTGTACCTGTTGCTGGCGGGAGGTGATAGGTATCACGTGAAATTAGTCGAGGTGCATGAAAGCTGGCTCGAACACCACGGTTATCAAAAAAAAGAATATTGAATAACAAACAATCATGAAAAGAACCATAAATCTAGCCTCTGTAATATGTTTTCCCATATACCTTCCGGCAGTTCCATCCATGGCGGATTCTTCACCACCGGACAATTCATTGTTTGATTTTAGGGTTTGAGTGAGGAATTGGGAAAGTGAACAAGGAAATGAGCGGGAGCTAAAATGTAAATACTATGCTTTTATAGTGGCGGAAAGAAAAGGCTAATATTTGGAAAAGGGTAAAAATCATTAAAAAAAAAAAATCCTCCAAATTTATCTAATATATATAGTACAAATTTTGGGGTCATGGTAGACAGACTAAATTATCTTGGGATTATAATCCTGAAATTATAATTTCTGGACTAATTTATTCCATGGGAGATGGGATAAAATAATCCCACGTTGGATGGAATAAGGTGAGATATCCCATTATTGAGTCTGGAATAAAGTTTATGTTGCGTTTGGTAGGCAATATAAAATTTATCTCATGCTTAATCTTGGGATATCACACCTTATCCTGCATTACCAAATGACACTAAAGGGTTTTATAGCAAATCTCTCCTCTTTTTACTCGCTTGCTCGCCTCTCTCCTCTCCCTCTCTCTATCCCGCATCTCTCTCAATCTCCTTACGAAAGACAATTATAACTTGTAGATTTTAACTTTTTCAATCCTTCTCTCTTTCCAATCACAGAGAAATCTGTAGCAGTTTGAAGTTTCTTTGGTGTTATAATATCTCATGAACATTCTCAGTCTCAACAGTGAAGATGAATCACTAGTAAAGACTAAGAAAACGAAGAACAAAAAAGCAAAATCTGAAATTGCTTTCATGAAAGCATTGAACATTGTCTTGTGAAGTTGAACCATTTGTGTTCTCTCTTGAATTTTCTTAGGGAGCTCTCTGTTAGTGTTAAAAATGGAATCAAAAATTAAATAAAAGCCGGAAAAAAATCATTGATACAGGTAACAATTTGCTGGGATTATATATGATACATCTCTCTCTTCATGATTTCATCGTATCATTCTGATATGCGGCTGTATCTCATATACAACCTCCATATTAGTATAACCTCTATATTGATACAATTTGCATTCGTGCATATTGATACAATCAAATACAACCTCCATATTGATATAACTTGTATTCGTGCATATCGATACAATTAGTATCTGAAATACAACCTCCATATTGATACAACTTGTATCCGTGCATATTGATACAACTTGTATTCGTGCATATCGATACAATTAGTATCTGAAATACAACCTCCATATTGATACAACTTGTATCCGTGCATATTGATACAACCCATATCTGAGATACAACCTCCATATTAATACAACTTCCTTATTGATACAACTTGTATTCATGCATATCAATACAACCTCCACATTGATATAACTTATATTAGTGCATACTGATACAATCTGTATCTGAGCTACAGCCTCCATATTGATATAACATGTATCTAGCATCTCTCATCTCTCTCTCTCTTTAAACTCTCGTTCGCGTCTCGCCTCTCTCCTCTCTCAAACTGTGGCTATTGTAACACCTTGTGTTTTTGAACTATAATTTGAACTGTCTGACGCATAAAATTAGACTTTAAACCTATGAATTTGATTGTAACTAGATGTAAAGGTCAAATCTTAAGTGTAAAAAGTGTGTTGGATATGAATTAAAGTCATAAGGGAACTCTAGCACAAAGTTGGGCTGAAAGATTACCCACCGATAAAGTTTTTCGTATAAGCTTGAGCAAGAGCCAATTTCAATCAAGCATATCTCCTAGAACATGAAGATTTACGTTGCCCACTACCTATCAAATTAAAGATATATAAGTCTAGTTTCCAACGCATCAAACTGTTCATCATGTGGACCTTGCTACAAAAAATTGTGATCATTTTACCAAAAGGTAACGCATTACGCATATTAATCCATTAAATATTTAAATGTCTTACCAGATTTGAGATTTTTATTTAAAATTCGAGTAAGTTCTAAGTAGCTCATACTTAAACTTCATTTTTGGAAACAAAAAGATACAGAAAATGTTTCTTAATTTCTGTGTAAAGCTTTTTAAAATATATAAGGAACTTTATAGTCATAATAGCGTATATAAATCCTATATATCGTGAGAAGAAATGTCAATTTTACCAGGACATCCCAGTAAGTCAATAATTATACACATTTGTTCTTGGCAAACAGGAAAAATATTACTCCCTCCGTTCCAAAAATAATGACTTGTTTTGACTTGGCACGGAGTTTAAGAAAATAAAAAAGACTTTTAAATCTTGTGGTCTTAAATTAAAAATATGTCAAAAATATACCAAAATGCCCTTTAATCTTGTGGTCTTATACATGTCATGTGAAAAGTTGAAATTAAAGAGTTGCTAAAAAAAGGATGGGTCATTCTTTTTGAAACGGACTAAAAAGAAAAGTAAGTCATTCTTTTTGAAGCGGAGGAAGTAGTATAATAACACTACATTTTTTGTTTTTTATTCATAATGGGAGGTAGAGAAAAGGGAAACGGGGGAGGGGATTACAAGATGGTGAATCGAAGCCTCACCAACAAAATAACCATTTAGATAGTCAACCAACTAAGCTGGTAAAATTACCCTGTAATAACACTACATAGTCATCACATCTTGATTTCTTTAGGAACTTAGTCCCAAGGAGATCTTTAACAAAAATCTGATACTAGAAGAGGATGGATCATAATACAAAATATTCCCTATATTACTTATCACTGGGAGAAACCTGAAGAACTGTTCATAGTCCAGTGACTCAAAATGTCCGCGACTTCAGGAAAGAGGCTAATGCTAGAAACACGGCCACTAGTAGTCAGTAATCATCAGACATGTCATCTTCATCATCCTCCCCACAGGCCTCAAATGAAAATTCAAGACCTTTGAGAGAGTCATGAGGATGCTTCAAATCTTTAATCTGCCCAAAAATTCTATTACTCAAGACTTTGTTGAGGATAACATATTTGCACAGCCGCAAGTCAAGTGATACAAGATGAGGACAACTATCAAGAATAGCCTCGAGGCCTTTAATTGTCATACTGTTTCCAATGAGTTGAAGGTGGTGCAAGGCAGGCAGGTTTTTAGCAATAGCTAGAGCCTCTTCATTTCTTACATCTTCATTTTCAAAGTAATCACCTGATCCCATATACAATGAGTTATTCAGTTCAAACGATTTCAACCGTGGGCAAGAGCGTCCAAGAGCTTCAATGCCTTCTGTCGTGATGGTTGTGTGTGTCAGACTCAGCTCCTCTAACAATGGGAGCTTTTGAACTACTTCAACCAAACCTTCACATACCATACCATAGCAACATGCAATGCTAAGTCGTTTCAGTTTTCCTGATCTGGTGGACAAAAGCATACATGAATTAAATGGCAGATTACCAACCACAATCCCTAATACAAAAAATTAGTGAAGTATACCACAGGATGAAACAATTTGCTACCTTACTTTATAAATCAAAATAAAAGAGATAAGACAATATGCTACCTTTGCATACCAAATTTTTTTTTGCGTGTTCTTTTCTTTTATTTCCTTTGAGAGAGAGTGAAAGAAGGGAAGCCAAGAAACAGAATTCGGAGGCGAAACAAAAAAAGAGAGTTAAAAACTACTATAATAAGGAATTCGAAAAGTGAATATAGAAACTTGAAGAAGAGAATAATGGTTCTTTGTTCGTTGAGATGAGAAAGAGGTTGGTGGTTAACTATCTCATGGACTAATCACTAATAACTCAATTTTCTCCCTATTTTCCCAATAAAGGTCCCATGATTTTGCTCTTAATATTTAAATCGATAACAACTAAAAGTGCTTTACGACTAAAAGACTATTGTATCATGAACATCGTTTTCACAGGACATTGTGTAAGAGATGTCAAACACCATGTGCAGCAAGAAATACACTTCATAGATTCTAGGGTGTGATTCGACTAAGCAACTGGACATCAAAAGCCCCCCCAAAATGCATAATCCATGCTTACTTAAGCTTATCTGTGTGTGTGTGTTTGGGGGGGGGGGGGGGGCAGTTCATAGGGCATACATTGCATTATGTCAGATATACATGTATTTGATGAATAGCTCGCAAAACGTTGAGAAACTTCTTCGGAAAAACTCTGTTTGATTAAAGGTAAATTAACTTTAATCAAACAAAAAATTGAACATCTATACACTAATTCTCCAATTGATTGAATCACTTCCTTGATTCTGTGGCATTTTCTTTCCCTGTTTCTTCTTATTTTGATGGTGGAATTCAAATTGAGAGAGAAAAACTGACTTAAACTCAAGTTATTTTGGCATATTCATCAAATTGTCTATTTCAATAATAAAAAAACTTGAGAAATGATTTTCTAGTCCTTTACAAAAACAAACAAAAAAAAAACAGTTTTATAGCCATTTTACAAGAGATTTCATTTTTACACATAAGACATCTTCATTTTTACATGCATAAAGGATCTGAAAACGTCACTTTCTTCTATTCAAATTGTTAAAGGGCAAGAGATCTCATTTCCTCGTAAATTGAAGGGAATGAACAAAAAACCGTCTGAATGGACTAAGTACATAGTTCCCAAAACGTCAAAAAGCACTCTGTAGCATATAACACTGTACTAATCGTGTAAAAATTTCATGACACAATCAGTGTATACAAATCAAAATCCTATCCATGTAAATACACACCACCAAACAGGGGAACCACGCAAAACTCTTCCAAAAGAAAAAAAGTACTTCCTCCATCCCAATTTATGTGACATCTATCGAATTTCGAGATTCAAACCAGTCTATCTTTGAACATAATTTTTTCGCATATCTTTTAAATATTTTGAATTGTCAATTATTGTAATTTACCGTGCTTTTTACGTAGTTTCCAAAATATAAATTTGAAGATTCCATTCCCAAATTCATGGTTAAACTTAAACTGTGACTCTCAAAATTCAAAATGTATCACATAAATTGGGACGAAAGGAGTATTTTTTCTAAAAAGGTCACCCCAAAAACACCAAAAAAGAAAAACAAAGGAAGGAAAACAAACAAACACAATGAAGGAAAATCTTAGTAGCTCAGCTGGTTAGTTCACTACCTAACTTTTCAACTTGTTCGTAAGGGTTCGATTCTCAACTTGTAATCCCCTCCCTATTTCTCCTTTCCCTACCCCTACCCCTACCCCTACCCCTACCACTACCACTACCACTAATTATTTTTTAATTAAAAAACACAACGGAAGCCTAAAATTTGGGGCAAAAATCACCTTTCAGCAATGTAGTGAAGCAACTTATCAGTAGCAAAGTACTGCAAATTGATATCAACAACTTCACCTCGGCTACGATCAACAGCATGTTGACACATTACCTCTATATCGTAATCCATGTCAGAGAGGTCTCCGAGGTTCCACATATCAATGACTTTCCACATTGAAGGATCCTTACACACTCGCCTCCACTTACTGCACACTTTCTCTGCTGTCTCCAGTATCTCTACAGCACCCAACCTGTGTAGTATATTCGCCCATATACCTTCAGGAAGTTCCATCCATGGCGGCTTTTTCACCACTGGCTGAATTTTGTTTTTGCCTTTTACTTTTCCCTTCCTGTTGTTCATTGTTTTCTTCTAGGGTTTGAAGTTGTTTAATGGGGAATTGGGGAATTGGGGAAATGAAGAAGAAGATATGAGTGGAAGCTATTAATAAGGAGCGAGGAAGAAAAAAAAGGATCCGTTGCCCGTTCAAATTGATAAAAAATCTAGTAGTATTTGAAAAAGCATTTAAAAAAAAAGACGGAAAAGAGTCTAATATACCTGAACTTTTGAAGTGTTAGGTGGCCAAGTACTCACCAAATTAAAGATCTTTAAGTCTTTTTTTCAATGCCATCGATGGTGCGTAAAATGGAGGTCGGAGTAAAAATTTATCAGCATTTTATCAAAAAGGGGTTGTCTGTCAAAACTCAAAATGACAGACAGTGACCACGGGAGGTTCCCACGAATTGTGGTCTCCAACCGTGGAACCAGACCAAAGCCCTAACAGTTGGCCTGAGATCCATGATTGAGATCCACAGACCATGGGACAGTCCATGGGTCGTGGTTTGCCTCGTGGAAATCAGGCCCTGCAGCCTGACAAAATCGAAGGGAACCACGAGCGAGTTCCACAGCTCGTGAAACGGTCCACGGATCGTGATTCCTATTCGTGGAACCTTGTTCTGAAAATTTTAGCATCTTTTCAATTTAGTTTTTGGGAGTATTTTGGACTTTTCTCACCCTTTTAAATCCTATACTAAGCCGTTTTAAGCTAATTGGAGGGGGTTTATTCAGACTTAGTCAATTCTCCCCTCATTCTCACGACTTAAACTTAAGAAAGAGAACATCGTATCTCAAGCTACAAACCTAGGGCTTCTTCTCCAAAGCTTCAAACTCCAGTTCTAGTTCAAGAATCTTCAACAACTAGGTATGTGGGTTTACAATGAGGGTTCTCTTTCACTCTCATGCACAAAGTTCAGTTTTTCAGTTATGGTTTCTGCAAATTTTGATTCTAAGGTCCATACCCAATTATGCAGTCCTTTACGAAATTAATTATGTTATGACATTATATGTTCAACATTTAATTTTTCAGAATCAGTTCAGCATATTTAGGTTCTGATCCAGTTTTAGAACATCAATTGTAAACGAGCTATTAGAAATATCAGTTTGGGAGTAGTACTTAGCACCGAGTTGGATTAGGGTCCCAGTTTCACGTAAAGTCTCAGAGCTACATGCCATCATAGGTCTATTTAATCCCCTAATTGGGCTCATTTTTAGTGATCACACCGATCATGCCTCTATAATCTAACAATGTATATTGGATCCTCTCGATGGGGTGTATACATCATACTCCATGTTTAGCTCATGTGGTTTATGTCGGTTAACATGCTCTCCCACAGATCTAGACTTAGTAGATTGTATATGACCTTCAGTTCAGTTCAGTTCAGTTGCATATTCATTATGCTTTTACTTCAGATTATCTCTTATACTTATCATACTGAGACTATGATTGAGGCCATTGTACTATAGTTCAGTTTGCACTCAATTTGCATTCAACATAGTATATCATCATTTCATTTTCAGCATGTCCAATTACATTATAGCTTTCTATATCTCATATTCTCAGTACATTTAAAGTACTGACCGCATACTCTTTGCGCTATGTCATATTATGATATCAGGTTTAGGCTCTCAGTCTCAGTATCACGCTTAGTGCGATTCAGTGCCATCTCAGCAGCTATCAGTGGTGAATCCTCATCATCCGAGGACGAATTCTTATGAGTATTTTCATTAGTATTTTAGTTTTCAGTATTTTAGAGTGAGATGGGGGATTATCCTAATAGCTCGTCAGTAGTAGAGACTTTTAGACATAGAGTTAGATATTCATCTTGTTTTCAGATTGAGTTTTACTTTTCAGACTAAGTATTATTTCAGAGATTCTCAGTTAAATTCTAAAACTCGGTTTTATCAGTTTAGCTTCCACTCAGTTTTAAATCATGTGAATTATTTAGTATTATGGCATGTCATGAGTTAGCTAGGGATCACTTATGGCTCTAAACGCCGTGTTATGTCCAAGGTATGAGCTCTGGTCGTGACAGTCTTACATGAAACAACTCATTTCCTCTCTATTTTACCCAGATTCATTTTAAAACTTGCTTCGATCCAATTTTTTTTTATTTTCTCCTCTCTTCTCCCCAGTCCATCAATGGCAACCCCTCAACATACTGTTGGGTTCTATGAAAGAAATGAAAGGGAAATGGAGGGTGAAAAGGTGTAACTTTTCAGTTGAAGAGTTGCACCTTTCTAAATCATTTTGACCTTTCCAAACCAGTGCATCTCTTCCAAAGAGTTGCATCCTTTCTGAACCATTGCTTCTCTTCATGAAGCAACACTTTGTTGGCTATAAATACCCATTGATCCCTCAGATATTCTTTATGAATTTTCTGATCTTCTACTCTTTTTCTTCTTGCACTTCATAAGATCTTATGTGGTTTACTGATGTCGAGTGAGTTTGCTATCACCGGCGTTTGAGGTACCGCTACTCCGGTGAGTAAATCGTTCTATCCTGGGAGGATATATTCCATCACCTCAGGTACATAGAGGGGAATAATTTCCTTAAGGACACACTGTGAATACAGTGAGCTCGATTTAATTCTTCTTCATCTTTTTCTGAATTTTTCTGCAAATTCTTTTTGCTTACTGTTTTGCTACTTTGTTTTATGTTTTATTGTTTAAATACAGACTGGATAACACATACTAATCTGAGTAATTTTATAACTACAAATAGACAGATTTGTAATCTTTATTGGGTTATCTTTTGGGAGAACTTGTAGTAGTAAGGGAATAAATTACATGATTTTGAGTACCTTACATAAGAAATGATGGGTTGTTTGTATTTCAAGAGAATTCACTTCCTTCTCTAATTAAGCAGTGGCTCTAATGATATACATGAGATTATCACATAATTTGATCTGATTCAAGTTGTTGATTTTTGCTCCACGGGGTGTGACTAAGGATGGCAAGGGAAGGCAAAGTTGGACGCAAGACTAATGATATGAGAAAGGCTGGATGCACATATAGAGCTTCAGATCAATCAGATGAGGATTACACAGTTGATGATGATGAGGAGTTTGATGAATTAGGTAGAGGAGGATTCTAAAATGAATTCGAACAAAAATAAAGAGTGAAAGAGTTATTTCATGTGAGGTTGCCGCATGTCCTTCCGTCAAATATAAGTGTATATCAGTGCCCAAAGTTAGACAATAAGGGCTCTATCGATCTGAAAGTATAATGGAGGGTGTGGACGTATCATTTTTAAAAGTTCATGGATATATTTGACTCTTTTCCAAAAAAAATTCCTCCAACTTTATCTAATATATCAAATTTTGGACAAGAGGGGTTGTTCGGGTTAAGCACCTTCCACTTCAGTATTGAGGTTGTGAATTTGATCAAAGGAGCAAAAAGGACGAAGCCTCCTAGGAAAAGATTTAATTTTTTTTTGAAAAAAAATCGATCCAACACATCAAGTATGTTCAATTAAATAGGTTTTAGTAGGTAATTTGTGTATTTTTCTCTAATTAATACTATAATGTTTGATAACTTTTTATATGTTTTATATAAAATTCAACACATCAAGTATGTTCGATTATTATATAATTTCACATAATAAAATAGGTATAAATTATAAACAAAAATTAATTTGGTATGTCACTAACAATTTTGTTTTTCAATTTCATAGCCTTTTTATAAGAGATTTTTATTTTTATACATAAGAGATCTGAAAAAGTCATTTTCTTTTATTTAATTTGTAAGTGGCCAAGACATCTCATTTTCTTCTAAATCGTACATCAAGTTTTATTTTATGAGATACAAAATGAATAACTAATTCTCCCCTAACTGATTCCTTCATGATTAATCTCACCCTCTATATTACTTCCTCTGCTCATATTAGTTCTCCAATTTTTTATACACGTCTTTTTAGAAATTATAAACAAAAAGAATAGCTTTACAAATTTAGTACCTAAGAAACTTTTTTGAAATCTTATATACTTGTTTACACTTTAAAAAAATTAATTAGAAGAATAAAATAAGAAAAAGTTAACTAATTCTCTTTTGATTTTATAAATTAATAAGTAATTTGAGACATTTATTTTTAGTAATGTGGACAATTAATATAAAAGAAAGTTAGTATTAGTAGGCGTTTGACCATGTTAATTTGTGAAAATAGAAAAAACTAATTTTTATTTTCAAAGTAAAAAATAATATTTAAAAATTAGAGTTGTGTTTGACCATAAATATAAATTAGAATTATTTTTAAATTTTTGTGGATTAATTTCAAGTGAAAATAGTGAAAACAATTTTTTTGTTATTTTTGGAAAAAGTGAAAAAAATCAAAAACAATTTTTTCTTTGAAATTTTATATATCTCAAATAGCAACCAAACAACCCCTTAAGAGTCGTTTGGTATGAGGTATAAGGTACTCCCTCCATTTAAAATTACTTGTCACTTATTTTCTAATTAAATTTTTACTTTTACTTGTCATTTTTGACATATCAAGGAATGACAAATTTTTTTCCTATTTTACCCTTAGCATTAATTGTTTATTCTCCAAACTAATTTCAAGACACAATAGTAACCATCAATTAACAGGGGTATTATTGTAAATTAGTCATGTTAATAATTATTTTTTAATGAGTATGCTTAATCAAAAAGTGACAAGTAAAAATGAACGAAGGGAGTACAATAATTTTGAGATAAAATGCAAAATTATTTTATTTGGTGTTTGGTTTGAGAGTTAACAAAGCCTAGTTGCTCATTTCATCTCCGCCTAACATTTCGTCAACTAAACTACAAAAAAACTCAAAAATGGAAGAGGATATGGAAAATCATGATGCCTTGGAATTTTGCTATGAAAATGATCTCAAAGAAATCATGATAGAGACAGACTCCCTAGGACCGCAGAAAATGATTCAGGAACAATGGAAAGTGCCATGGGAGATAGTAGAAAGGATTGAAGATATAAGGGTCAGACTACAATAGCTAGAATCTCAAATAAAGCATACATTCAGGGAGGGGAACAGTGTCGCAGATGCTCTAGCAAATGCAGTCATAGAAACACAATCCACAGAGGAGTATCACAGCTTTCAGGAACTACCAAGCAACATCAGAAAGCTAATCAACATGGACAAATCACAAATCCCTAATCTAAGGATTAGAAGCAGGAAAATCAAAGCACAACAAGAGCAATAAAGGAACCAACAAGCAAAGTCTAGTAAGGCAGAAATCCAAGCAAAGCAACATCAGCATCATGGCACCTAATTACAGAATCTACGCACTACGCCATGGAAACCAGCTTAAAGTAAATAGAGTATGCCTGAAAGAAGACATTAAAGTTGGAAATTACAAGCTAGGTACAGCTCTAGCTACCAAAAAGCTTCACAAAAAAAAAGGTAGTAAAGTCTTGCACAACCGCAATCACTCAGCAAATCTTCAAGATCGTAGCTTGCCACATAGCTATGTCCAGCTGAAAAAAGGCAGAAGAAACAATGAACAATGGAAGCAGGATACGCAACGGAAAGGGGAGGATTTTGGCTCACCAGATCTGAGAATGTCCGGCATCCTTCTCCGGTTCCTTGGGGATAAACCCCGACCACCTGAGGCAAAGCAAAAGGACATGTTAAGGCGGCAAACCAAGCTAAGAAAGGCAAATGAGAAAAGGAGCTCACCAGGTACTACAAGTGAAGATGATAGAAAGAGCTACCATCGAAGGAGACCAGGGCACCACAAAGATACACCACAAAAGCAACTTTTTCAGGTGAAGATTCCACCGGCAACATGGCGACAACATCTTGAGCAACGGAGAAGACACAGAGAAAGTGGAAGAGACAAAGACAAGAGTACTCGGTACTCAACAAGTAGCAGATATTTGTATTCATTTTTTGTTTTCTTTTTGGGCTGCTTGACTTTGGGCTGGACTCATTCTGTTTTGGATATTTTTTATCAATAAAATTGGTCCATGACCGATAAAATTTAACTAAAAAAAAAAGATATGGAAAATCCAACTGCTTCACCGTGGCTAGAATTGCCGCCGAAGATTACATCAACGATATTACATAAGCTAGGTACAATAGAGATACTGAGAAGTGCAGCTTTGTTAACTTTTAAGGGATTGTTTGGCGTGAGGTATAAAAATATAATGGTCTTGAGATAAAATACAGAATTATTTCATCCTGTGTTTGGTTGAAGGTATTAGTTAGACTCGAGATTACTTATTCCACCATTTATATCATAGTGATGGGATAAGTTATCCCATATAGATTATGTGATAACTAATCTTAAAATAACTAATCTCAAAATTAATTATCTCGGAAAAAATTATCCCCTAATGTATATTATATGGGATAACTTTACCCATTACTATGATATAAATGATGAAATAAATAATCTTAAGACTAAGAGCATGTTTGAATTTGATTAAAAAAATAACTTTTAAGCAATGTGATTAAATCTGAAAATAAGTATTTATAAATAAGTAGATAAGTATTTAGATAAAAAGTGCTGAAATTTACAAAAAAGCAGTTAATGTGTTTGGTAAATAAGTATTGTTAAGCACTTTTTTGTTGTAGGAGAAAGGAATAAATAGAGAAGCGGAATGAGAATGAGAGAAAAGACAGTACTTTCATACATTTTAGGGCTGAAAAGTGAGGATATCATTGGAATTAGAGAAAATTATAAGGAATAAAAGGGTAAATAGCGCTACATCTATATGGCAAGTCCAGGTCGCTTTCGTCTCCCATTGTAGTCGCCTTCTTTATATGGCAAGCGCTACCCATCGCTTGCACTACATTGTCTGACGATAACCTTGCCTGACCGGCATTGGTTAAACTTAAAAAGAATTTTAAGTTGAAAGCAAAAAATTGGGGGTCCAGCTTTTTTAATCAGTTTTTAGTTTTTTTAATTAAATTTTTACTTACCAAACACCTAAAAAAGTTAAATTGACCAGATTTTAACCCTATCCAAATAAATTTTAACTAATACCTCCAACCAAATATAGAATAAAATAATCCTCTATTTTATCCCGAAACTATTATACTTATGCCTCACATCAAACAACCCCTTTCACATTTTGTCAACAAAGCTGAAAAAACTCAAAATGGAAGAAGATATTGAAAATCCAATTGCTCCGCCATGGCTAGAATTGCCGCCGGAGATTACATTAACGATACTACAAAAGCTAGGTACAATAGAGATACTGAAAAGTGCAGATAAAGTTTGTACAACTTGGCGGCGATTGTGCCATGAACCAGCTATGTGGCGAGTCATCAAAATGCAAAATGCGGGAGCTGATTTTTGGGACAGGGAAGATGACTTGGAGAAGATATGCCGTCAAGCTGTGGATCGTAGCCAGGGTCAATTGATTGATATCAGTCTTGAGTACTTTGGCAGTGACAATTTGATCAATTATATTGCTGAAAGGTGGAAATCTCTTTTAACCCTAAATTTATTGTGTTTATTTTGGAGTCAGTTTAGAGGTAGCTATACAAAACGGATGTGTATGAGTATTATTAGGGTTTCTTTTGGTAGTTATTAGGGGTTGTTTGGTGTAAGGTATAAGGTATAATAGTCTCGGGATAGAATGCAGGATTATTTTATCCTGCGTTTGGTTGGAGGTATTAGTTAGTCCCGGGATTATTTATCCCACCATTTATACCATAGTGATGGGATAAGTTATCCCATATACATGGTGGGATAACTAATTCCGGGATTAATTATCTGGGGATAACTTGTTCCCAACCAAACGACTTTCGGTGTACCGTTTAGCAACGTTAATCTCAGCCTGAAATCCCACATAAGTTATACAATGTTTGGTTAGCCAAATAAGAAAAACGTAAAATTGGCGCGTAACTGTTAGAATAATTAATAAACTGAAAATGAAATTAGAAAAGGTTGTATATTGATTTGGGGAAAACATAGATAATCTTCTTCGTGATACAAGTAGTCACTAGTTTTGATACTTGCAGATTTTTCTTAGTCACTTCACGAAGGAAGGCCTAATTTATAGTCAGAAAAGTGACTACTCTAAATAGCCTTTTATTTATGACAAGGGAACCCGTAGTCGCTACCCTTTGGGTGCGCATAGGATAAACCCCGCTCCTGTGCAATAGCTTGCAAACCACATAGGAGAGGTAATCGTACTAGGCAAGCCCCGTGGGACGAGCTCAACTCAGAAGGCCAAACCCCTACTGTAGCAGGCAAGGGGTTTCGAACTTGAGACCGCCATTATGGAAGTCCCAAACCAAACCATCTGCCACCCAGAAGGGTAAATAGCCATCTTATTTTATGAAAAAAATATATCCATTTAAATTCAAATTTTAAATAAAACCTAAAATACCAAAGTTTTTAAGATATAAAACCTTCAAACTTATTTTGCCTTCCGTCGTGGGACAATAACACTTCATATGTATTACAAACTATCTGCACTGCTAATACCCGCATAAGTTATGCGGAAATCTGCGTTTAATTATAAGAATGAGAATACATGTATTTGCAATAGATGGATTATGGATAAGAGTGAGCAAAGACAAAAGAACCCTTAAAGCAAGCAATCCCCACAACAATCTTTAAGCGTTTTTTCAAATCTTTAATCAATGGATAAGAGTGATCACCTTCTTCCACAATGCTTGATCTTCATTTGAGTATCTCCAGAGCCCTTTTATGAGTAGACTTTGATTCCGCTTTCTTAAGTTTCTTGTGCTAAGCCTACCTTGTTTATTGCTGAGTGTCTGTATTTTTCATTTGACAAGATGAACATCTTTCTTCTCTTTGTTGCCTTGCCATAGGAAGTTGCTTTTCAGTACATCCAGTCTCTTCCCAACTTGTGGTGGTATGGGGAAGAGAGACATCATGTAGGTGGGGAGAACATTTAGAATACTATTTATGAGTATTAGCTTGCCACCCAATGATAGGTACTGGCTCTTCCATCTAGTAAGTTTTTCCCCACATTTTTCCTAAGACCCCATTCCAAATGTCTATGGATCTGCTATGTGTCATCAGTTTCATGCCAAGATAGATTGTAGGTAGAGAACCCACTTCTCCTCCCGAAATATCCACACAAAGCTGAAACTACTGAGGCTCATTAATTGGAAACATTAGGCTCTTTCTCCAGTTTACATGTATACTTGATACCCCCTCAAAGATTGTTGAGATAATTCCTAAAATCTTCATTTGATCAACATCTGCATCACAGGGGATAATTGCATCATCTGCATACAATAGATGAGTAATTTCCATGTTGTCACCTTGTTTGCTGCTGACCTTAAAGCCTCTGAGCCACTTATTCCTTTGTGTTGTGATCAACACGCTGTTCAGACCCTCCATGACAATCAGAAAGAGGAAGGGTGAAAGGGGGCCTCCTTGCCTTAATCCTCTATGTGAAGCAAAAAAATCCTCAAGGGAACCAGTGATCCGGACTGGACTGTACTGATGCAAAGCTGAATCCATTTCACCAATTTGTTGCCAAAACCCATTCTCTTCGGCATATTCAGCAGGAAGCTCCAATTTACATGATCAAACGCTTTTTCTACTTACATAGGATTTCGGCTTTACCCTCTTTTATTCTAGAGTCTAAACACTCATTTGCAATTAGAGCAGCATTCATGATTTGTCTACCGTTGATGAAGGCCATTTGGTGTGAATCCACTAGCTTGTGCATTACTGTCTTAAGCCTTTCTGTTAGTAGCTTGGAGAAGATCTTGTATGCACTACCTATCAAACTGATAAGCCTAGAGTCTCTCAGTTCCTTTGCATCACTTCTCTTAGGGATCAGGGCTATATAAGTGCCATTGAAACTTTTTCAAAAAACTTTTGATTGTGGAAATTATACCAACATAATGTATCCTTTGATTACATCCAACAGTGTATGTAGAAACCCTTAATGAAACCATCTGTCCCTGGAGCTTTGTCAACAACACAAAGCTTTGTACTGTTGAACACCTCCTGTTCTTCAAAAGGCCTCTGCATCCATTCCTTTTCCTGTTCAGTTATCACTTATCACAAGACATGCTATTTGATTGAATTTTGGCCTCCAAGTTTCTATTTCTGATAAGAGATGCTCATAGAATTTTATTATTTCCTCTTTGATAATCCTGGGCTCTTTTGTTTCAACTCCTCCAACCACTAAAAGATCAATGTTGTTGTATCTTTTGTGGGTATTTGTTGTTCTCGGAAAGAATTTTGTATTCTTGTCCCCATGTTTCAACCATTGTACTCTGGATCTCTGTCTCCAATGTATTTCCTCTTTAGTAGCCAGCTCTTTAAATTCAGTATTCAGATCGGCCTTTAGTGCTATTTCATCACTGCCGAGGCTTCTCTGTTGATGTATCCTATCCAGGTCTGCAATCTGGTTAAGTATGCTGATTTTCTTCATTCTCAGATTACCAAAATGTTATGGAAGTTCATCCATATACTTTATGCAGATGATAATTTGGTGCTATGTGAAGTTGATTATTATGCGACTATTACACCTGAGGATTATACTGTTAGCTCTTGAATCAGTCTCTGGACTGAAAATAAATTTGAACAAGAACTACGACTTGTCTATTAATGTGGGTAGTCTCATTTAGGAGTTTGCTGAAATATTGGGCTGTAACACTGAGAATTTCCCTGTCATTTACATGGCATTGCCTTTGGGTGCAAAAAGAAATGACACTGGTGTATGGCTAGGTGTTATAGACAAGTTTGAGAAGAAGTCATCTTTATGGAAGCGATATCTTTCTTTTGGCGGAAGATTCATATTGGTCAATAGTGTTTTGGATGGGATCCCGACTTACTTAATGTCCTTGACACCACTTTAACAAAAGTGGAAAAGCATATCATTAAGTTGAGAAGGGAATTTATTTGGGATGTCAATGCTAATAACATGAATTTCATCTGGTTAAATGGCATAAAATTTTCAGGAGTATAAAAGCTTGGGGGTTGGGGTGGGGTTTGTGTTCTTGGAGTGAGGGATCATAAAATGTGCAGTCAGAGTCTTTCTTGAAGTGGTAATGGAGGTGGAGTGACAACAGGGATGCTATTTGGAAGACTGCTATCCATTTTAAGTATGGTAATGAGGGTTTTTGGTATCCTAAGCCTGTGAACTCTTCTTATGGGGTGGCCACGTGGAAACAAATAGTAAACTCATGGGGAGAATTTAGTAACAATATTAAATTAGTGGTGGGGAATGGTAAAAAGATTAAATTATGGTATGACGGATGGTCTGATGAGGGGCTGCTAAAGGGTCAATTTCTACTATTTATAGCTTGGTGCTAAATCAAGAGTGCCTGGTGGATAGGAATTTTCAGCTTAGGAGAGAATTTAATTACCTGGAGCTGGAAGAAATAGTTTCATTTTTGTAGAAAATGAAGACACTAAGAAGATACGCAGTTCCAGCTTGCAAACAAATCAGGAGTTTTTACAGTGAAGTCTAGCTAAGAACTTTTTACAAAAAAAGACTCAAAAGTCAGAGTTCATTCCCTGGAAAATGTTGTGGTAAACTAAAGTTCCAACTAAAGTAGCATGTTTTGGGTGGATTGCTGCATGTGGTGCTTGCTTGACTCAAGATAATTTAAGGGGTTTTAACCTATGCAACAGGTGTTTAGAATGTGAATGCTCTGCTGAAACTGTCAACCATTTGTTGCCGCATTGTGATCAGACATCAGACATGCTTGATCTGGTTCTTATTCCTAATCTTCTTTGTATAACTGCCGTGTCCAGTTCAGCTTGCGCACACCTCGACTAATTCCAACAGTCCGTGCTACCTCTCACCAACACATGTACCGGGTGACTCTGTCCCCCTAGGCTTGGACAGATAGAAAGAAATCTTAGTACTTTTGCCTTGTTCTCAACCCACGTCACTGACAACTAGACCACACCTAGGTGCAGGTCCGTATTCCTAATCTTTTTTTTGGTGTTCATTGAATGATGCCACAAAGCTTTAAGGATTTATTAAGTGCTGCAACTGTGATCATACGTGGTTGATCTAATCCTTATTTCTACTCTTCTTTGGCGTTCATTGGGTGATGCCACAAAGCTTTAAGGATTTATTAACTGCTGCTAAGACAAAAGAATTGGAAAGGAGACTGAAGAAGATCTGGAGATTAGTCCCTCTATGCATTATATAGACACTATGGCATGAGAGATATGAGTGAAGAAAGAAGATGATTGCCTTTGCACAAGTTAGATGTTTTTGGTGTTTGTTTTGCTGGCATAGAGAAATACTATGATTAGTTCATCTGTCTTTATGGACCTAGCAATACCATTTTCATGTATGTTGAAGGGCAATGTTGCTGATGCTATAAATGTGAGAGGTCAATCCAATGTATATATTCTCTGTTTTTCGTCCGTAGCCAATGGTTATGGATTTGAATGACAACGCTGAAGTTTTCTTTTGTTTGCTTAAAGATTAGAGAGTAGAGGAAGGTACAAAGAGCACGAACTGTAGCATTGCCTTCCAGGTGCGTTCTCAGGAGACGAGGGTATGTATTAGGAAAGATTGCGCCTCTGAAATCCTTTGCTAATGAGAATATAGGTTATCATCCAGTTGAAGAAAAAAAGATCTAACTTGACAGTGTAGCAGCTTTAGACAAGTCCAAAGTGACCATGGTTGATTCGTGACTGACTGTTAGCAGTGGATAAATTTCTTCAACTTCATGAGAGTTATAGAGTTAATGGTTTCAGCTAAAAAAGTAGCTCCGCTATCTTCTTGTTTTGCCTAACTGTGAAAAGAATCAAAATAAAGAACAGTAGGTTGAGGATGAATCTTGATATCTCTCCTAGTAACACGGACAAGAGAAACAATACTTGGTTAAGTATAGATCTTCCTAATATCTGATAGACTGGATTATCTTTCAATAAAGGCCTTAAGCATGTATTCTTTACCAGATTTCTTTTGTGCCTGTGATTCTGTTACGAGTGTTTATGCATTAGCATGTTATTGTGCTTAAATAAATTTGTGATGCAGAAACAAACATCTTATTAAAGTGAGGTGTTTTCTAGACTAGTCTCTTGTTTCTTAGGTCTAGATTTTATGTCATGTTGGGTATGTTTATCTTGTTTTTTCTGAAGTGTTTAAGTTATCAATTTACATGCTGCAAGTCAACTAAGAAGTGAGAACTAAAAATTTGGTCAAGTCTCTCAGGTCGGTTGCCCAAGATCACCTTATCCAGTAACCCTTTTCCTACCCTCTTATCTCCTAGGTGATAGCTGGATTGACCGGAAAAACTTCTCTTTTTTTGTGATAACCGTGGTGTCTGGGTCAACTCGCACACACTAATTTCATGAGGTACCTTCTATCTTCCAGTATCATAGGTACTGGGTAACCGGGTTAGAGAAGAAGGAAGTAGAATGGTGAAGAAAGAAAGGATGGGAAAAGTGGACAAAAAGATAAAAACAGAGGAAAGGAAGAAGTCCTAGCTTCTAGGTTGGTATTCTGCGGAATAACAAGTAAGCCGGGACTGGAAAGAGAAACAAGAAAAAGAAAAGAAAAATTGGAATAGGATAAGAATAAAAAAGAAAAAAGAAATGGTTTTTTGTTGAAAAGTATTAGGGAAGAACATGGTGAATTGGTGATGACAGATGTTTTGTGCTGAACATGGGTTTCTTCGCTGGTGAAAGCTTAAAACAAAGGGAGAGAAAAAGAAAAAGAAAAAGAAAGAAAATGAAATAGAACAAAAAATAAGAAAATATAATTTCAAAAAATATCAAATTACACGTAGAAGCGCGTTCATTTCATTGCATGCCGAAAATTTAGTTGTCCTGTTTCAGGATGGTATTTATTCTTTAAAGAAGTCTAGGGAGGTAATAGGACCCCTGCAAAGAAAAGTGTGTAACTGGAAATTTGACTCAAGTCTAGGGGGTTATTTATGTCTTTTCCCTTTTTTGTAAAGATTGAAAGGTAAATGTGGGCCATAAGGCCATTATAGAATAAGTGTAAAAACACTTTCAGGAAGCTAGTCCGTACTTCTCCGTAGAAATACAATTTAATAGTTGAACAAATAGAAAGCAACCTAATTTATGTTCACAATATTTTGGTTTTGGTCCAGCTAAACTTTCATGGAAATGTTTGAACAGGAACAAGCATGTACTCATAAATGACTACTACTAAAACTGTATTATATGATGCATCTGAATTATGTACAACAAACGATCATCTAAATTTGCTCGACCGATGTAACTGTGTGTTACCGCTCAATAGAGTCTGCTTCTTTCCTTGCACGATTGATGCTTGTGTATGTCCATATCCCTGCGGATATTTAAAATGCTGCATCTTTAATTCTAGTGATTAACTCTGAATCTTTTCAACAGATCAGCTCAGCTCAAACGTCTTCGACTCGTATGTTCCTATAATGTCTCAGCTGAGGGGTTGAGTGCAGCAGTGAAGAAGTTCCCATTATTGGAGGAACTGCACCTTTACTACATCTCAATCACCAAAGAAGCCATTGAAACTATAGGCCGTTCTTGTCGCGCTTTAAAGTCTTTTAAGTTGAACAACCAGATCTGTAGACACCCCTACATTGAATATGATGAAGAGGCAATAGCAATTGCAGAGAACATGCCTGAACTGCAACACCTTCAACTCTTTGGAAATAAGATGTCAAATGAAGGATTGGAAGCTATTCTTAATGGTTGCCCTCACCTTGAATCACTTGATCTGCGACGATGTCTTAATGTCCATCTAGGAGGGGATGTAGGGAAGCGATGTTCTCAACAGATCAAATATCTAAGACGCCCTCAGGACCCCACCGAAGATTATGGGCTTGATACTGAAATGCACGATTTTGAATCATTTGATGAGGATTACCCATCTGGATTTTCTGACATCGACCCCATCTCGGATGACGATGATTATTATGAATTTTCTGATGCCAGCAACTATTCTGATGATGATGAGATGTTCTTCGAATATTGACGGTCCTCCTATTCTGCTGATGGTAAATTGCATTGATCTCTTAGTTTTCATGTCATTTGTACACCTATCTTGTTGTTTTGGATCCTTTAATTTTCTAAATGTCCTTTTTTCTCTTTAATATTGTGAGAATATAGAGAAGTATGGAAGAGTATAATTAGTTGACTGGTTTGCTAAGCCCTAAGAATATAAAGGATTCTTTTTTCGGCACTTGCTAAGTAAACTGTAGCTGGTTAAGTGCCTAGTGCATGTGTAGATTTTGGTTGATAAATTAAACATCATTTGCCTCATTGTGCAGCTACTCACTATTACATTCTAATCATTTGGTCCTTGATCTTTTTCTACTGATAATCCAGCTTAATTCGCTTTTCAGCTTTTCTTGTTGATACCATTGATCTGTTAGGATTTTGCCTTTTATTTGTCGAAGTTATCAACATTCTTCTTAGGAGTTGTTAATATTTTTCAACTTTGGGATGAAGTGAAACTGGGAACTTTCTACCTGTCGGAAACTTCATTATATTTTGAAGCGAGTGTGTATGTAACATAACAAAACATGATAGTTGATGAATCAAAAAGCCTTATTGTGATATACACCCACCTCTACAACCAAAAACTCAACCATTCTATAAGGAATAAAGCTGGCCTGTTGGGTGAAAATTTGTAGCAGAATTGTGATATACTCCTTGATCCTGGAGAACGAGAGTTACCTAGCGATGTCTAGATTGCAGCATTGTTTTTTTGGTCGTTTACCTTCTATGATGTTGCCTCGTTTCTAGGATCTATAGACGCGTCACCTACACAAACACTTGAGTTACTAGAGTATGAACATTGTATCACCATGCCCTCACATAACCACACACTTTCATATAGTATGGTTTTGGCCTTTGGGAATGACTAAACTTGAGTATCTAATTATAGAAAAGATTGACAAAGTGACTTCTTTGTCTGTCCTTTCTTGAATCGTTTGTAATAGCATGACAAGCTGACCCGATTTAATATATGTCGTTCTACTTCTGCTGAGATTGAAGGGGAGCCTTGGAGTAACCGGTAAAGTTGCCGCCATGTGACCAAGAGGTCACGGGTACAAGCCTTGGAAACAGCCTCTTGCAGAAATGCAAGGTAAGGCTGCGTACAATAGACCCTTGTGGTCGGGTCCCTTCCCCGGACCCTGGGCATAGCGGGAGCTTTAGTGCACCGGGTTGTCCTTTTTTACTTCTGCTAAGATTGTTGTTTTATAGAAGGAGAAAAGCTGGCATGTTAGGTAGGAGAATTGTATAGAGCTTGCCTCGCGATGTCTAGGTTGCAGCATGTGAGTCGCTAACCTCTGTGTTTTGTTGCCTTGTTTCTAGGATCGATTGATGCCTCACCTGCACAAGAACTTGATCAACTGGAGTATTGTCATTATTGTATCACCATGCCCTTGCTTATAGCGCGCTCTCTCGTATAGGATGGATTAAACTTGAGGATATTTGGAGGGGGGAGAAATTGTCAAAATGACTGCTTTCTTTGCAACTGCTGGAATATTTTGTAACAAACAGCATGATGTTGAAGATGTTATGGTTCTACTTCTGCTAAGATTGTTGTACACTAATTAGTAAAAAATAAGTTGGTTGAAATGTGAAGTGTCGAATTCTAATACAATTACATAAAACAGTTGAGCTTAAATGTATGGAATAAACCAACTCCTAAGAAAATTTTAAAAATCAAGTAAGGAAAAACCTTTTTTATTTTATTCATCACGACCAGGATTTCTGAACCTGAAAATGCCTGTTCGCTTGTCACTGGGGATCTCAATCGCCGTAGTATGTTTTTTAAGAAGATCCTTCCTAGTGTGCCAACTACTTGATTGTAAGGAGAGGTGTGTCGAAATCCTTTTTATGGGTTCTTGCTGGCAGCTACACATATAAAGGAGATTTTTCTGTTTTCTGTTTCTTTTTTTGCTAATTTTAACTGCTGTGTGAATCAATTATCATAAATCTGGTGATTTCAAGATTCAGTATATTTATACTTAAAACAAATATCTTGAGAATAAGTTAATTTTTACTATATATAAGAGGTTGATACACAGCTCTCAAGCAGGCAGTTATTGGACAACACGCTTGCTTGAGCTGTGTGCTTACAGGGCCCCACTTCAAAAAATTTAATATTTTCTTCGTTTTAATTTATTTGTCTTACTTTTCATTTTAATCTGTTATAACTAAAATATTTTTTTATGTATTTGATGATTACGCAAAAGATATTATAAATCACAAAATAAAAATTTGGTTGACTCTCAAACTTTTATTTGTGCCACATAAATTGGGACTGAGAGAATAACACAATAACTAAAAACTGAAAACATTTAAAAATCATATAAGAAATTTGGTTCACTATTCAAATTCCGTTTGTGCCACGTAAATTGAAATAAAAGGAGTAACATATATTATTTGAAAATGATATAAAAAGTATTATAAATCACAATAATTAAAAAAATGTTACAAATTTAGTGACTTTTCAAATTTTATTTATGTAACATATATTGAGTCCGTGCTGTCACGAAATTTTGTGTCTAGTAGGCAATATCATGTACCCCGCCCATTCTCTTTTACTAATCCCTCCAACTATATATATATATAGAGAGAGAGAGAGAAAGGAGAGAGAGAGAGAGAGCGCAAATCAAAGAATTCTTATTATGGCAGTTATGTTTTCTTAGTGAAAACGAACGAAAAGCGAGATGAGCGTGCTATTTTTAAATTGATTGATAGATAGATTGATCTATTTTGATAGATCAAAAGAGATAGAGAGGAAATCTCTAAAAAATAAAGAAAATCTCCTATTTCTATTTATTGATAAAACAATTATTTGTTCTTGATCCATCAGAAAGAAATATTTTTTTTTCAATATTGCCATTAAAATTAAGTATCCTCATTCTCCAAATTTATTGGAGTTGCAGTTTCAATAACCACTAATAAAGGTAATTTAGTAAAATAGACTCTTAGCAAAATAATCTTTTAATTAGAGGTGTGCCTAGTTAATAGAGGACTAGTAAAAGAGAATATAGAATATTTTCATTTAAATTTGTTTTGTTGAATTGGCAATATCATTTATTCACAGTTAAAGTTTTTTTTTAAAAATTATTTATTTGAAAATTGGGAGTAGGAGAAGGGAAAAATGAGAGAGGAGAAAGAATTACAAGATGGATAATTAAACTTTTATTAATAAGATTAAAATATAGATAGTCAAATAAAATCAATTGTTCTATTCTCTTTGGATCACTTTACTTGTCACGTTTTTTGTTTACATGCCCCTTGAGAAAAATATCGTAGAGAGTAATTTAACTAAATTATCTTTATTTATTACTCTTCTTAATTTAATACTTCCTTTTTCTTTTGCACTACATTAATATCCCTCCATATTTATGATAAAGGTAAAAGTGAAAAATAAACAACTAATTATGCATTGATTTTTTTAAAATGATACATATTATGGACCATCTATTTTTTTTATTAAGGATGACAAGTAAGGTGGTCCAGAGGAAGTACTCCCTCCGACCACTTTACTTGTCGTTCTTGCTAAAAATAGATAATCTAAAATAGTTGTCAATTTAAAAATCAAGACATAATTAGTTGTTTGTTTCAATCTTTACCCTTAATCATAAATATGGAGAGATATTAATATAGTGCAAAAGAAAGTAGTATTAAATATTAAGGAACAATAAATAAGGATAATTTAGTTAAATTAGACTCTAGTTAATATTTTTCTTAAAAATCGTGTAAACTAAAAATATGACAAGTAAAGTGGTCCGGAGGGAGTACTGAGATTCCAGTATCACTGTTATAACATCCAAAATTCCCAACAAAATTTTGGAGACAAGCCATAAAATCCTATCCATTTTGAGTTAACCAATATACCAATGACACCTCAGCAAACATTTATCTAAGTGTATCAGAACAGCCCCTTTCTGTGGCCACAAACTCATTAGCCACATAAACTTCTTTCCTACCCAAATAGATTTATAACAATTTAAACAAACTAAAGCAAACAAGTATTCCAAAACAAAGAGAAAAAAAATAATAAAAACACTTGCATTGTTTGAAAATCTTGAGTTTTTGTAACAATGTCTGCCACCATGATGACTACTCTCCCACAGTTCAATGGGCTCAAATCCCAAAGTTTCTCAACTTCTCCAGTTCAGGGCTTGGTTAGTGCTCCTATTTATGTTTTTACCTACGAACTTCATTGCTAATTCATCGATCCATAGATAATTTTTTTAAAAATATGTTGCTAGTCTGTCGTTCAATAGAATTAGCGATAAATTCTGTTGTTTAGCTACATAATTTTTTCCATAACTAATTCATGTTCTTTTAGTAGTGTTTTAATTAATAAGGAAATTCAAAAAACACCACACTATTCTTTTTCATACAAAAGGAGATTCAACAAGTTACGTCGAAAACATAAGAAAGATAAGTTTATCTATTATAAGCGATATAATTTTCTGACCAAAGAGATTCAATTGAACCCTTTTTATCATATATAGCTCCACTACTACATATTTGGCCAGGGGCGGATCTAGGGGGTTGTAGGGTGTTCACCCGAGCTCCCTCGGTAAAAAATTACATTAAATATATAAGGTAATTTTTTTAATTTTTTATGTATATATATAGAATTTGAATCCCTTGAACACAAGATTAGAGGTTGACTCAGTGTATAAGGGGTTTAAGATTCACCTTGAGATTCCAAGTTCAAACTCCATGTGCTACATTTTTATTTTTTGAACCCCTTTACTGGAAATCTTGGATCCGCCACTAAATATAGCAAGTTATATTTTATTTTCTAGGCTAATATATTTAGATTGTTATTAAAAAAATTACTCATAATTTATGTAAAATTAACATAATAATATTAAAAAACATGTGTTCAAAGTTTAAACTCTAAGTGTATACAATATTGTTTGTATATTTTTGCAGGTGTCAGTTCAACCAAGGCGCAACAAAGGACAAGGTGCTTTGGGAGCTCGTTGTGATTTCATTGGCTCATCCACTAATTTGGTAAATATTATAACCAATTATCTAGTGCTAAGACTTTAGTATAAAAGATAATAAGAAAATTTTAATTTGAAAAATATTAAAAACAGTAAACCTCATGTTTGGATTTATAGTTTCTATTTTAAAAAATAAAACAGAAGTAAACGCTCCATAAAATATTTTGAAGTCCTTTTGCCACTTTACTAGAATTATCTCTTAGTATGCGCGTAGTATGTTATTCTCCTAACTGTCATTATTATCTGTTATTTCATTTGCTCTGTTTATCTTTCTATTTTGCTATCGATTTTTTCTTTCTATCATACTTTGGTTACATTTGTTTTGAATCGAGGGTCTATCAAAAACAACCTCTCTACCTCACAGAAGTAGGGGTAAAGTCTGGTATATTGTTGTTCTAGGAATTCAATAGCTTTACATATAACCAAAAAAAAAGTTGTTTTGACCCTGTTTATACAATATAATTTTTCAAGGAAGGAAATTCAATTCACGAATGTAGTTCTCTGCAATTGATTGACAGTATAAAAGATTCTTCTTACACTATGGGATCATTTGGTAGGATGTATTAGAGAAACTAATATATATATTAGTCATTGTATTATTTAATCCTTTGTTTGGTAGGATTTTCAGTTTAGTTATACACCCATGGATAAGCATTGTTCAAGACAGAAATGTTGTTAATACACCAAACGAAACAGTGGATAGAAAATAGTTCCAGCATTACTAGTACACAGTATTCAGTACTATTCTTATACACTCTACCAAACGACCCCTATAATGGTGCACATAATTGAAATCCTTCTTGTGTTTATGGACAGATAATGGTGACATCAACAAGCCTAATGTTGTTTGCTGGTAGATTTGGGTTAGCACCATCAGCAAACAGGAAGGCAACTGCTGGGCTAAAGCTTGAGGTGAGGGACTCTGGCTTACAGACAGGGGACCCTGCTGGATTTACACTTGCTGATACTTTGGCTTGTGGTACTGTTGGTCACATTATTGGTGTTGGAGTTGTTCTTGGCCTCAAGAACATTGGTGCTATCTAAAATTTGTACTATCTATGTTTATAAAACCAAATCATCTTTTGTGAAGTATTCATATTTCTAGCACCTTTCTAGCTTGAACCTACACTTTCTTCTTCTCTAAGATTTGCGTAAACTTTCCACTCTGTGGGATTACACCGGGTATGTTGTTATTGTTGAATTTGGTTGCGAAGGAAGGAAAAGAAAGATAAATGGAAGGAAATTTTGATGAGAACATCAATAAAACTAGGTGGAACAAATTTACTCTCATGAAAATATAACATGCCAGCAGGTATCTCGTGGAATTAGTTAAGTTGAATGCAAGCTGGTCCGAACACCACGGTTATGAAAGAAAAATATAACATGCCAACTCGTCAAAATTCATCGTCAGATGACAGTAAACATAGATGCAATTCATTTTAACATAACAGGAGTGTGGCTGTTCCTGGGCTCAAGATACATCTATCTCTGGTTAATAAAGTAAAGGAAGAAAAACGAAGTGTATTCTTATTATTGACGTCCAACTCCATCATAGTCTCCTCGAGATACGGTACTAGGCTAGATTTACAAGTATAAGGACGAGGTTGAGGTACAGCTAAGATCTTCCGGGAAAGCTAAAGGGGAAAATACAGTGCTCTTTATAGATAATACAAGTTTCAGATGAAGAAAGTCAAGTGTTTTTTCATAATGCTGCTAAGTGTTGTCAGATGTCTTGTTCGATTGTATTAGACAATCCTGTAGCTTATCCTTCGTCCTCTATTTATAGTCATTTGGGTGGTTGGTGTCCATGACTGACTTTGATACACCATCACCCTCCCCAAATCTCACTTGTAGGATTACACTGGATATGTTGTTGTACTATTTTGTGCCTAACCAAAAGGCTTGTCGCCTTCTCATTTCAGTGTTTCAAATACTCCAACTCAAGGGGAGAAAAAGAGTGTAGCAATTTGTTTAATCAATATGATATCTTGAAAAACAAACTATCTAAAGAAGAAATGTGTATGAACTAAAATGCCCAACCTAAGGCAAAATATAAACAATTTTAGCCATAACTGTATCAGAAATCAAATTGAGCAACAATCCATGCTTTACCAGGCAAGCGAATACAGTATGTAAGTGTGATGCATTTTGTGTCTTCAGTCCTTGCAATTCCGTGGAAGGTTTTTCTCAACAACTACTTCCTGGTTCATTCAATGTGTGGTAGCAAGTCTCTGACTGAGTTTGAGTGACGATAAAACTCTGCTACGACTTCGTCCCAATTACGGCCCAATTCTTGGCATTTAGATGCTCCAGACTCCCTTACTGAGTTCATTTTTTCATTTATTGCATCCATCTCTGCAAGCACACCTTCCACGTCGTTTTGCCTTGCTTCAAGACCATGCCTCTTCGATTCCACTTCCAACTTTACATTTTTCAATTCTTTGGCAGCCTCCTCATAACTACAATCTCTTTCTTTCTCTAATTTCTTTCTTAATTCTTCCAATTGGTCCGCTTTTCCTTGCCTTTCAACTAGTTTAGCTTCAAAGGATTTTTCCAGTACTTCATCGTCACTCAACTTTAGTTTGAGAACCTTAACATCTTTCTCAATAGATTTAGTTGAATTAACCTGCTCCTGTATAGCCTGCATCTGATTGAAGTTCTTGGACATTTTCTCGTAAGCCTTTGTATAAACCTCAAGAATTGCGGTTTTATTTTGAAAAGACTGCATTGCTGCTCTTTCAGCATTCCTTGTCTCGGCTTGAAATGATTTCGTTTCCTCTAGTGCTCTCTGAAGCTTATCCGGTGATTGGACAACCTTAGAACGTAAATTGGCATTGTCATGAACTGCTTGTACCAGTGCAAACTCTGCATTAGAAATCTTCTCATCCATCTCTTTAGCCCTCTCCTTAAGTTTCCCTATTGACGCCTTCAAGGACATTTGGTGATTGTTAAGAGCGGAAACTGTTTGCCTCAGTTCCTTAACATTAGAATCTATTTCTTGAACCCGAGGCATCTCCCTTTCTCTTGATTCATTTTGTTCTGCAATCTCTCCATTTAACTGAGATATTCTAGCCTCCAAAGATGGCCGTCGTTCATCAATGAGAGTCAGATTTTCCACAATCGGTCTTATAGCATTTATTTTAGATTCTCTGTAAAGACAAAAATTGACGATGGCTCCAACAAAGAACCTGGTGTGATCAGGCTCAGGCTTGATCAAATCCCTGAGAGTAAATATCTCGGGACAATCCAAAGCAGCCAACATCTCCCTTATCTTATGAAACAAATTCATGGCCCGGAAAGAGTCAACATGAAGATCCGGATTCTCAAGCTGCTCCAGAGCCGAAAAATCCACCTGGTCATGATCATCCTGGAAAGTGTCGATATGGAGAAGAATGCGGGAGTAGAGGTTGGTGACAAACTCAGCAGTAGGTTTGAGGAGATCCTCGTTGGAGACGGAGGCTATTTGAGTATCGGCTAATACAACGATGATGTCTTGTCGGGCGAGTGTTGGATAATCGAATCTCGACATTTTTCACAATGGGGATTGTGGAGAGCAGTCACCTTGTTTTGCAAATGCAAGGAAGCAGAGTTAAATGGACAAGGAATAACAATGAAAACTTAACTTCAGACAGAACCTGGAAACATTTAATACATTATCAAGAGTAAGATGAAAAGATTATATACAACATACCCAATGTAATTCCACAAATGAGGTCTGGGGAAGGTAGAGTGTACGCATACCTTACCCCTACCTCGTAGAAGTAGAGAGGTTGTTTCTGATAGACCCTCAGCTTAAATAAAGCTTGCCAAACAGTATGAGAAAGGGGATATGAATATGGGAGCAATAACAACAACAACAACAACAAAATAATGCGAAATAGAGAGTATTACACAACAAACATGAGAAAGAACAGTAACCACAATGAAATAATGCAATAAACGGAGCACAAAAAACACCAGTGATAGCCAAAATTAAAGATTAAGAAACTATGAGAATAGTGCTAATACTACTGATAAATGTAGTTACAAAGTATAAAATGTCAACCAATAAGGAAATAAGAAACTCTCAAACATCTTGACACTAGCATCTTAGCATCAAACTGAAACATTCAAACTTGTTATCCTTAACATAAAATTTCCTAATGTCACAAATCAACAATTCGAAGGATAAACATACGAGAAAAGTAGGGTACGGGGTATATATCTACTATAAAAAGAATAGGATAAAGGATAAAATAGAATTATTAAATAATAAGTAAAGACAAAATGAGAAAAAAAGAAGAAGAAGGTAACACGCGATCACGCCAAATAGGGCGTTACACAAAATGGGACTTCTCGTCATTAACTAACAATGAATTTAACGATACCACACAATATTGTATTTAAACTAACAACACAAAAGAATAGATAGCAACCATCAATTAAACTTGTATACAACATGTGTAGGAGAAAATAACAAAGAAATTATGTACTTTAGGCAAAAGGATCAAACATACTTTGGTCCTTAACAAGCAATTAGTCATGAAAAATCAGTCATAATAACAAAGTTAAGTTATTACCTAAATAAAAATCATCTTACTTGTGCTCTATCCTGAATCTTCACAATTTTAGGGTTTATTGCCTCTACAATTGACAGAGAAAACACACCGGTTTTGGCGGAGAGAAAAATTGAAGGGAAAAGAAATATAACATCCTCTTTTCACGTCTTTTTCGCATATTCGTGGGGATATTTTTGTAAACAAATTAAAAAAAATTACAGTAAAAGTTATGCGATGCATGTTATTTTTAATATATTAAATCAGACCGTGCATAAAAAATATTCTCAACATAACTACTCCGTCCGTCCAACAATGCTTGTCCACTATTGACTTGGCACACATCTCAAGAAATAATAAATAATAGAGTAATTTTACAATATCACCCTTTGAATATTATAAATTTAATGCTTTGGAAAATGCATTGCATAATGAATAGTATTTAATATCAAGGGTAAAATGGGCTCAAATGAGTAAATTATCCATTGATTTTCCAAACTGGACAAATATTGTTGGACAGAGAGAGTAATACCAATATTATTAATATATATCATATTCAATACTATTCTTATACACCTTACCAATCGACGTATTTGATGAGTGGGTTTACATTAATGAACAAAACCCTTAATTCTACCCTCTTAAGAAAAAATCCCCAATTTTAACTTCAAATTAATGATTTAGGGGGTTAATCTAGCATAAATTCACGTAAAATCAATAGAAATCGACAAAATATCAACACCTCAGCGTTATGTGATGTTTTTCTCTTCGATTTTCACTCCATGTCGTAGCTCACTCCTCCAAAATTGAGTTGGAATAATGAAATCTAGCACCATTAATCATAATCATTGATCGCTATTATCAGTCATTATCACCACTAATTATTAACACTATCATCATAACTATGACCGCAAATCAGTACAATAAATAAAAATTGTTGGAACAACTATTATCAATCACAATAAAAGACTTTGGGTTTTAATTTGGACGAGATTTGAGTAGTGAAATCGTATCCACCATGGAAGAACAATAAAAATTTTGGGTTTTAATTTCTTAGTGTGTTGAATTAAAAGAGTTTAAATGGGTTAGTCGACTTAACAGGAAAAAAATTATATGTCACATAGCCGCCACATAAGAAAATTAAGGTGGGACATAAGGATTTAATGCAGTAGGAATAAATATTACTTTTTTTCAGAGTACAAAGAAAAATATGACTCAAAAATTGGATGAAAACGGCAAATATATCGAGGACATGAGAATTTAACGTCGTAGAGACAAATATAACCTTTTTGAGATTACAAGGGCAAAAATATGACCCTAGAGTTGGATGAAAAGATCAAATATCTTGAAAAAGTATAACGAAGGGAGAATATAACTTATTTGTGAGAATACAAGGGCTATAACTCTTTTCCATTTTATATATATATATATATATATATAACTATCCGTTTCTTCCCCCAACCCTAGCAAAACAATGGTCACTAGGAAGCCAAAAAGAAGAGCAAAAAGCAAAACCAAAAAACCTTCATTGATTACACGTCCAACTGCCGTTGAATTGCCACATGAATTATGGGAGGACATATTGATCAGGTTGGCTGCTATAGAGAGACTTACAATCGCACAGAAGGTGTGCGGTACGTGGAGCCGAGTGCTCCACGAACCTACAATGTGGCATGTCATCGACATGTCCAACTGTCGGGGCCTCCCCGACTCCAGAGTGTTCCAACAAGTGTGCCATGACGCGGTTGATCGCAGTCAAGGTGAACTTGTTGATATTAGAATTGACTTCTACGCCACGAAAGAGGTGCTTGCTTATGTAGCCGAGAGGTAATTTTTTTACTTTTTTTTTTCAAAAAATATTTTGAATTATTAGTTATGTTAACTTTATTTTAAGAATGTTGAATAATTTATACGTGTAATTTCAGTTTATCGAGGACATGATCTTAGATAAGAGGGCGTGGAGGGTGCGAATTAGGTTAGTAGGTAGCAATGCGATTTCTGTAGTTGTTTTGTTGCCCTTTCATGTTGGTAGTCATAGTATTGCACTTGTGATTTCTTGTCCTTTGATTTCTGTTACTATCGGTTGTTTCTTGTACCCTTGGTTGTGGTATTGTTTTGTTGTAGCTCTCGTTCTGTTATTATCTGCTATATTTATTTGTCATTTCTTGTACTTCTATTACTTCTTTTTTGGGACTGCTCTGGACTGTTTTTTTTAGCCGAGCATCTATTGGAGACAACCTCTCTACCTCTGAGATAGTGGTAATATATGGTCTGCGTACACTCTACCCTCCACAAAGTGGAAGGTTTACGTAGACTCTACCCTCCCCAAACCCCACTTTGTGGAAATACACGGGGTATGTTGTTGTTGTTGAATAATTTATACCTGAATTCATAATGAAAATTAAATGTTTTCATCCTCATACTCGGAATCCCTTCACACAAATTGGGACAAATAGATTACTATCTTTTTATACATATGTAGAATAGCGGGAACAACTTTCTATGCTGAGTGGAATTTTCTAAGTAGTATGATCGACTAGTATTTCCTACCACAGTCAGGGGCGGAGCTACGGGGGTGCAACCCTCTTCGTATATTTATATTTGTGTAATATTAAGTTTTGAATCGCCTTAACACAATATGAATTGCCCTTCGGCGACCAAAGGGCTTAATGTGTAGTCCGTTGTTGTGGATTCGAGTCTCGCCAGAGGCATTCTTTTTACCTTTTTGAATCCCTCATTTTGTCAAAAGTTCTGTTCTGCCCCTGACCACGGTTATCCAATTTACTAGTAAATATAGAGATAATTTTGCTATCTTGGCAAAAAACTCTATTTGAATCAAAGTCATTTTCAAGTTCCACTCTAGCAGATTGCAATAACTTTTTGGGTAAGTCTTGTGCCAGCAGCCGCGGTAATTTCAGTTCTAATAGCGTATATGTAAGTTGTTGCAGTTAAAAAGCTCATAGTTGCACTTTGGGATGGGCCGGCTGGTCCGCCTAGTGTGTGCATCGGTCGTCTCGTCCCTCCTGTCGGCGATGCACTCTTGATCCTGGCCTTAATTGGCCGGGTCGTGCCTCTGGCGCTGTTACTTTGAAGAAATTAGAGTGCTCAAAGCAAGCATACGCTCAGTATACATTAGCATGGGATAACATTATAGGATTTCGTCCCTCTTACGTTGGCACTCCTCTTGTTTGTCCTCTAAAATCCCCCTTTCCTTGCTTCCCTTCTACCACTCCAACAAAAAATAAAATAGTAAAACACCAAAAAGTTTCTTTTTTCCCTATTAGTGTCTTTAGAATGCAGCATTTGCTTTCTTTTTTTCCCCCTATTGATGAAGTGAGACTTCAAATTATTGGAAAATATATGTTTTGGAAATCTTTCTTCAGTCTACAATTAATTCATTTCTATTTTTATTCACCAGATCACCAAAACTTAGAAGACTTAGTATTGCATGGTGCAACTCAAAGCTGGTACCTGAAGACTTGATTGGAGTAGTAGAAAAGCTACCATTGTTGGAAGAATTAAGTCTTACAGACACTGATATCACAAAAGAAGGCATCGAAGCTCTTGGACGCTCTTGCCCACGATTAAAATCGTTTGAGTTGCAGAACATTTGTTGTAGTATGAAATCAGGTCACAAAAGAAATGTTGAAGCTCTAGCTATTTCTAGAAGCCTGCCTGCCTTGCGCCACCTTCGGCTCGTTAGCAATAGTATGAATAATGTAGGCCTTAGAGCTATTCTTAATGGTTGTCCTAATCTTGAATCACTTGACCTGCGGGGGTGCTTAAATGTTAGTCTCGACAAAGTCTTGAGTAGTAGAATTTCTCGAGAGATTAAGGACGTGAAGTACCCTCGTGATTCTTTAGATGGTTTGTAAATTTGATTGAGCCCTTGGGGGATGCAATTGATGAATGCAACACATCTAGATGATTAATTACTTTAGTTTTTTGAAAATATATATCTAGTAGTTCTGTTTCTAGCATTAGCCTCATTCATTTTGAAGTCGCGTGCTTTTTCTTTTTGTCCATTAGATTTTGAACAGCTCTTTAGGTCTGCGCTACTTGAATTTTATATATCGAGATGTATCTTTATTTTTAAAATAGTGGAAATTGGTTGCGATCCAAAGATGATATGACCATAAGATTCAAAAGAGTGAGAGATTTCTCGAGTGAGCTGAGTCTAGTTAACACAAATCTGTATGATATGATCAAACTTTTGAATTCGAAAAAATAAGGACACTTCACGTTTGATTCTGTCTGACTAACTGTCGTGGAGTCTAAGTTTATTGCTTAGCTATTTTCGTAAGCTTATATGATCCGGAGCAATCCTCTCCTCTTTTGCCCCTTATTATATCCCCATGGAGGGAACCTTTTGACAAAAATACTCAACATTATCTGCAACTAAAATATGGCACAGGACGCGACCTCTCCGAGTGTCATTTTGTATGATGAGAAGGTTGTTAGGCTATAACAACCCAAAGATACTCTTAGTCATGTAGTGCAAAAATTTGCGTATCCAAGTGTTGATGCTGCATAATTCTTAGTTTTGTAACTATCAAGTTTTTTTTGTCCAGGTACTTTGTCCATTAACACTTGGTACGCAGATCGTACCTCCACTTTTTGGAGGTAGAGAGGCTGTTTCCGAAAGATCTTGGCTCAAGTGAGACAAATCAAAGTAGTAATGGAGTTATCTGCTGATAACATTCAGATATATTAAGTATAGACTGATAACTTAGAAACAAAAGTAGATTACATACCCGTAATCGAGTAAACTATATTAATTTTGGAAAAAACTATACAATAGCTGTCTATAAGTACTTCAAATAAGGCAAAGTGACTAAATGAGAGGCTACTTTAACCAAGCCTTTACATACCATACCGCTGCAACATGCAATACTAAGCTTTTTCGGTTTTCCTCATCTGGTGAAGAAAAACATAAACTAATCAATTACACATTGACATCGTAATGACAAGAGGGGGTTGCTCAGGTGGTAAGAACCCTCCACCTTCAACCTTATTGTCTAAAGAGAGAAGGGGGGGGGGGGTACTAATATAAGTCTTTTCAGTTTTCCTAATCCAGTAAACAAAAGCAGAAATGAACTATTAGCAAACTGAAGCAAGATTATCAAACACAATCCCCTGCATACGTCTTCCCTCTTTTAGATCTATTGCAATGTGCAAGCTAGAAACTTGAAGAGATCGAATAATGATTCGATTGTTACAAGTACAAAAAAATGTGAATTTCCGAAAGACATGACCTTGGAAATTGCATCGTCGTTTAGAGGTTTGTCAACAACGTTCCAATGAACAAACTTTCTATCGGAAATTCATTTTTTTAGTAGACGAGCTAGGTAGAGATTGGTCGCTAGCTATTTCACAGACTAATCACTAATTTACTTTTATTGAGTTCTACGGAATTCGTAGCTAGCATTGTGGCTCCGCCACTTGCATGAGTGGGAGTGTGATGATATCTATTAATCAGTTCAATCAATTTCGAGTTAATTGGAATTAGTTTAACAAATATTGGATTCATAAATAGGAAAATCACATCTCATTAACATTTTAGCAAGAAATTAGTGAATTATAGCAGGCATAATCTTGCTAATTGATTATTATTATTTTTTAAGTTAAAAGTTAAAAGAATTGATTATTGATTTTATCACCATAACTTATTTATTAGCATAACAAATGAAGAAAAAGAAAAAACTTTTTAGTTCCAAAACTATCCTTTAGTGTAGTTAATTATCCGTTAAGTTTTGTGAGATCTGTCACTTAAAGGATTAAAGCCACTCACACCATTTAATTGAAAGTTAAAAGTGATAAGTTGAATAACACAAGGACTAAAATCATAATATAGCACATTTCCCCTTTTTAGATTGACTTGAATACTACATTTAGGATGTGTTTGGTAGGGAGGAAAATAGTATTTTTCATTTTTCATGTTTGTTTGACTTAAATGTTTAGGAAAATGTTTTTCAAATGGACTTATTTTCTTAAAGAAAATGATTCCCTAATAAAAATTGAAAAAACATTTTTAATTTCTAAATTCTCAGTCAACCTCACCACACCACCCAAATGCACCCGACCCCTAGCCCCTCAACCAACCACCTCGTAATGCGACCCACCACGCCACCGATCGACTCGAGACTCAACCTGAGACCCGACCCGAGACTCAACCAGTCTGACCCTAACCCGGGATGTGATGCCCAAACTAAGACTCTCCCCGACCCAAAACCTAACCTTGAACCGTGACCAAACCCCCAACCCCGAACAAACACGAGACTTGACGTCAATTCAACATAGGACCAAATCCCTGACCCAAGACTCGACCAAGTGACGAGTTGGTGTCGAGGACGGGTCGCAGGTCTTGGAGTCAGGATTGGGTCTCATGGTCGTGTCAGAGTGGATCTCGAGGTCGAGCTTCGGGGTTCGGTTGGGTCCGGGGTTGGGGTTGGGTCTCGGGGTCAAGGTCGAGTCTTGGGATCGAGGTCGAGGTCTGGCTGGAAGTCGGATCCTGCGTTGGGTCGAGACATGAGTTTGAAGTTATCGTATTTGTTTAGATTATACTCAAATACTTTTGGGACAGTTACTTATCTTTAGCAAGCGAGTACCAAAAAATAAGTAAGAAAATTACTTATTTTTCCAAAAATATTTTTCGTGAAAAATATTTCCCTTCATACCGAACACACCCATATGCCTTAAGCTACAATATACGAAGCTACAAATAGAACAATGTATCCAGACCATTAGTACCGTATTTCCATTACAAAATGTTATTTATGCAAATTTTATCATTCTCTAGAACAAACACTTAAACTATCATATATTTTTTTTTTGCAAGTTTTACACCCCAAAAACTATTATGATCTATGTATCAATATCAAAACACACGTTAACAATTAGTTGTTTTCTTTTTCTTCTTGTTCGATGGTGATAATTCAGGATAAAGAACAATTGATAGTTGAGGTGTGTTTTAAATTTTAATATATAGATAGTAAAAGTTCAAGTAGAAAAATGAAACCACGGATAGTTGAGGTGTGAAATTCAAGAAAAAATAATAATAATTGAGGTGTGTTTCTTTTCCTAGTAACTCAAAAAATAATAATCTATTTTCTAAAATTGGAGGGGAAAATGATTTTACTCTTTTTATAGTGTAGAATTTTCATAGCACAAGAAAGAGGGTAATCATTTGATTTTAAAATAGGAAAAAGGCTCAAATATGTCATTAAATTATTAAAAATGGCTGATCTATGTTATTCGTTAAAAGTTTAGTTTATTTATGCCACTGTCATTAAAAGCTTGACTCATCTATGTTATTGTCGTTAAAGAAAAAATTCATTCATGTCATTATTTATTAAGAGGTGGTTTTGCAAAATTATGTTTCTCACATGACCTCATTAGAATTCCACGTCACTAAATTTAAATCAACCAATATTACTTAAAATCAAAACTAAAAATCAAACCCATTAAAATAAAATTTGACGCACCATTAAAATAAAAATCAGACTCATCAAAACAAAAATTGGACCCATTAATTGGGTAGGATGTGTGTCAGGTTTTATTTTAATGGGATTAATGTTTAATTTTGATTTTAAGTAATATTGGTTGACTTGGATTTAGTGATGTAGACCTCTAATAAGAAGCTACGTGGCAAAAAATGATTTTGCAAAACCACCATTAAAAAATAATGACATGAATGAATCATTTCTATAATTGTAGTGACACAAATGAGCCAAACTTTTAACGGATGATATAAATAAATAATACTTCATCCGTTTTAATTTGTTTGGTCTACTTTCCTTTTTAGTCTGTTTAAAAAAGAATGCCTCTTTCCTTTTTTAGAAACTCCTTAATTCCAATTTTTCACGTGGCATATTTAAGACCATAAGATTAAAGGATATTTTAATACATTTGACATATCTTTAATTTAAGACCACAAGTTTCAAAAGTCTTCTTTACTTTCTTTGTGTCAAGTCAAAATAGGCCAAACAAATTAAAACGGAGAGAGTATCTGATAGTAGTTCCATAACATATTTTAGCCTTTTCCCTTTAAAATATAAAGGTATATCCAAAAATTGAATCATATTATAGGGATATTTAGGTAATTAACCCTTTTTTGCCTTTTCAACAGCAACGGGTCTTTTTTTTCCCGCCAATTTAAAAGCCTCTCTATGTAGCTTTGTGCTCAAACCCTAGAAAAAATGGTGCAAAATCCGGCATGGATGGAACTGCAGGAAGGTATATGGGAAAACATATTACAGAGACTAGGCGTCGAAGAGATACTGAATACAGCACAGAAAGTGTGTACTACGTGGAGGCGAATATGCAAAGGAACTTCAATGTGGCGAGTCATTAACATGCCTAATGATGGAGACGATTATCACTTAGAGAAAATGTGTCGCCGTGCCATTGATCGAAGCCGAGGTCAACTTGTGGATATCAATTTGCACTACTTTGCTAATGATAAGTTGTTTCACTACATTGCTGAAAGGTAATTTTTTTTGCCCCAAATTTTAGGCTTCAACTGTGAAATGTTTGTTTGTTGCTCTGTTTCAGGGGTGTCATACCTTAGATAGGAAGGTATGGAGGGTACGGATTCGGGTAGAAGGTTAGTAGGTAGGAATGTTCCTCAACGTCTGTTACTATCTAGTGTTTTGTATAGTTCGACCGTAATATTATTTGGTGGTAGCATTATTCTGTGACTGTCTGTTGTTTTCGTTCATTGTCTATATCTCGTGTTCCTTCATTACATCTTTTCCTGGTCTTTTTATCTTGAGCCGGGGGTCTATTGGAAACAACCTCTTTACTTCACCTATGAGGTAAAGGTACGGTCTGCGTACATTCTACCCTTCCCAGAACCCACTTTGTGGGAAATACACTGGGCATGCTGTTGGTATTATTCTCCTAGTTTCTTGTCCTCCATGCCGTTGATCGTAGCTGTCAAGTTCTAACTTGTTTAATTGCAAAAATGAACAAAAATTAATCGACACAATTTATTGGGACAATTTTCTGGGGTTTTTATATAAGCTGAATTGGAAACTATTACAAGCTAAAACTGAAATGGGAAATGGATAAGCTAAAACTGAATTGGAAATGGATATAGGAGCTACAGTACTCCAATGGAGATCAGAACCTGAGAGAAGAAAGAAGAGAAAGGGGTTAGAGAAGGAAGAGAAGAGATGAGGAGAGAATCAGAAGAAAGAGGTGAGGAAAATACCACTTTGAACGCATGCTCTCTCTCTCCTGTCAGGGTGGTTATAACAGTGATAACCACCGCTGCTGACGTGGCTGAATCCTCGCCCTTGCTGCTCATTAAACTACTTTCAATCTGGGGCGCTTGATTTTAAAGAATTAAAATTTGTTTTCTCTTCCTAGATTCGACTTCAACTCCCCGCAACTACATTGATTTATTCTATAGTATGAACTACTCAGGTCATAACATTCCAGCTCCCTTGAAAAAACTCCTTGACCTCAAGGATCAGCAATCAAAGCTTTGGAACTTGACTTTAAGGAATTGATAGTCTTCCCAGGTTGCATCCTCAGGAGGAAGATTAGACCATTGGACTAGAACCTTTACCACAGCAACATTATTTCTCTTGACCTGTTGCCTCTGAAAAATTGCCACCGGTTTGACTTGGAATTGGCCATCATCACCAGTGGTAGGCAAAACAGTCTGCACAACTACTCTATCACCAACCTTCTTCTTGAGAAGAGAAACATGGAACACCGGATGAATCTTAGAAGTAGGGGGAAGGTCCAGCTTGTAAGCCACATTACCAATCTTAGCAGTCACTCTATAGGGCCCATAGTACTTAGAACTCAACTTCAAATTTCTTCTCAGAGCCACAGATGTCTGTCTGTATGGTTGCAGCTTGAGGTAGACCAAGTCATTCACCTGATACCCCTGTCTATTCTCCTCTTATTTGCATAGAATTTCATCCTTTCCTGTGCCTTGTGAAGGTTATCCTTTAACAGTTGCAGCCACTGTTGCCTTCTCATCACTGCATCATCCGCAGCAGGAACCATACTCTCAAGTAAAGGGCCAACGGACACCTGAGGAGGTGAGTAACCATAAAGTGCTTCAAAAGGTGTGCATTGTAGGCCAGTGTGAAAATTGGTTTTGTACCACCATTCAGCTGCAGGTAGCCAGTGACTCCATTGAGTAGGTCTGTTGGAAGTCATACACCTTAAGTAATTTTCCAGACACCTATTAACCCTCTCTGTTTGGCCATCACTTTGAGGGTGATAAGCAGTACTATAGTTCAACTGAGTTCCCAACAGCTTGAACAAAGCTTGCCAAAAGTTACTCAATTTTTTTTTGTCCCTGTCAGTAACAATAGACTCAGGAACCCCATGCAAACAGTGTATCCTTTCCCAAAATACATCAGCTATAGTGACAGCAGTGTAGGGGTGGGAAAGTGCAATAAAATGGGCATACTTTGTCATCCTATCCACTACCACAAAAATAACCTCTTTGTTCTTAGACTTTGGTAATCCTTCTATGAAATCCATACTTATATGGCTCCATGCTTGATTAGGGATGGGTAGTGGCTGCAAGAGTCCAGGGTAGGACACATTCTCATCTTTGTTCCTATGACAAACATCACAAGAAGTAACAAACTGAATTACCATCTGCTTCATATTAGGCCAGAAAAACACTTGTGATAGCCTCTTCAGAGTTCCCAATTGTCCTGAATGACCACCTAGAGGTGAATCATGGAAACTGCTTATTAGTTTGAGTCTGAGATCCCCATTACCACCAACATACACCTTGCCCTTCTTCCTCAAAATACCATTAGAAAATTGCCATAAGCTAGGACCTTGCTGTCCTAAAGTAGTCTGAAGCATCATTTCAGTAGCATGATGATCACCATCATAACTATCAGCCACCTCTTGCACCCACATTGGCATGGTGGTGCTGATAGCCATTAACTGACCAGTGCCTTGCAACATGTGATCCTCTACACTCTCCATCTGTTTAGAAAGGGCATCAACAACCCTATTTTCAGCACTCCTTTTAAATTGAACCTCATAGTCTAAGCCCAGCAGCTTGGTAAGGCCCTTCTGTTGTATTGTTGAAGTCACTCTTTGCTCTAACAAGTACTTTAAGCTGTAATGGTCAGTTTTGACCACAAAATGCTTGAACTGGAGGTAATGTCTCCATTTATCCACTGCATTCAATAAGGCCATATACTCCTCTTCATAGATAGACTTGCCCCTGTGCTTGGGTGCTAGAACTTTACTGAAGTAGGCTATTGGTCTTCCTTGTTGTAAGAGAACAACACCTATACCACCATAACTTGCATCAGTTTCCACAATAAATTCCTGAGAATAATCAGGTAATGCTAACACTGGGGTAGATGACATAGCAGTTTTGAGAGCATTGAAAGCAGTCTCTGATTCTGCACTCCAGTGGAAAGCCTCCTTCTTAAGTAGATCTGTTAGAGGTCTGCAGATAGTGCCATAATGAGCCACATATTTTCTATAATAACTCGTCAAACCAAGGAAACCTCGAAGAGCCTTCACAGAACATGGTCTAGGCCAATCCATCATAGCTTGAATCTTGCCTGGATCAGTGGCTACTCCCTCTTTTGTGATGATATGACCCAAGTACTCTATTTTGGACTGGCCAAATGAGCACTTAGATCTCTTAGCAAAAAGAGTGTGCTCCCTTAGTGTCTCAAAAACCATCAACAAATGCTGCACATGTTCCTCCAACGAAAGGCTGTAAACAAGTATATTGTCAGAAAAACCCAAAACAAACCTCCTAATGAAAGGTTGAAAACCTGGTTCATCAGGGCTTGGAAGGTGGCAGGTGCATTTGTTAATCCAAAAGGCATAACTTTGAACTCATACTGCCCTAAGTGAGTTCTGAATGCAGTCTTGTATACATCATCAGATTTCATCCGGATTTGATGGTATCCCGCTCTCAAATCAACCTTGGAAAAGACCACCGACCCATGTAATTCATCTAACAAGTCATCAACAATGGGAATTGGGTACTTGTCTTTAATAGTGATGTCATTTAACCCTCGATAGTCCACACAAAATTGCCAACTCCCATCCTTCTTTTTGACCAGCAAGGCTGGGGAAGAGAAGGGTGATTGACTAGGCCTTATAATACCATTGTTCATCATTTCTTTAACTTGCTTTTCTAGCTCATCCTTCTGAAAATAATTGTACCTATATGGCCTTAAGCTCACTGGATTGGACTCAGGCTTCAAATTAATCCTGTGATCCAAAGATCTAACAGGAGGTAGTGACTTAGGCTCAGAAAATACATCAGAGAATTGGTCCAATACCTGCAGGATAACCTCCGGCTCCTGATCCTGCTCAGCTGCAGTGTTCATCATGAATAGATGGGCAATTAGAGTGTGCCCTTTCTTCAATAACTTGCTCATAGCCCCACTGTTGATCATGTTGAGCTTGCCTTCTTCAGAAATGCCCTTTAAGACAAGTTTATTACCCTTTCTACCAATAGTGACACAATTTCTTTCATGATCAAACTTAGTAGGATTATGCCTCTTCATCCAATCATTCCCTAGTACAAGATCACAGCCACCAAGTGGAATGATCAATAGCTCCTCCTGAAAGGTTTTTCCCTGCATCATCCACTGAAAGCCTGTACAAGATGATGTGCACATAACATAGTTTCCATCTGCTACTGTCACTCTCACTGGAGGACAGTAACTAACCTGATAACCTATCTCCTTGACAGTGTGAGCATCCATGAAACTATGGGTACTCCCAGAATCTATGAGCACAGTGAGATCCCTATTCTTAATAATACCTTTCACCAAGATAGAAGTCACTCCTCTATTGTGGCCCGAAAGTGCACTCAAGCATACAGCCTCCACTATCACTTGGTCCATGTCCCCTTCAATGATCACATCTGGGGAAAGCTCAGGGATTGTTGGGTTAGCCTCACTTGAACTCGGAATAGTTTCAATCTCACCCACTGCAAGAGGACTGGACTCAACTTCTCCCATCAAACAGTTGAGTTGTTTCTTGGGACATTGATGTCCAGGAGCATATTTTTCACCACACCTAAAACAAAGATGGTTGCTCTTCCTGTATTCGTATACTTCTGGGCTAATCTTGAAAGGAGAGGGTCGGGAAGTAGCAACAACATTGGGCCTAGAAGTAGTGGCACCACCCACCACTGAGGAATTTGAGGTGATTTTATGCCTCTTCTGAACAGCCTCGATGGCCTTTTCCTGCATCCTAGCCTTCTCAATGGCAACCTTGAGAGTGGTAGGCTTAAACATCTTAACTGCAAACTTGATCTCCCCTTTCAAAGCCCCCACAAAGCTAGACAAAAAGTAGGCCTCAGTAAGAACTCATCCACAGTGCCCGTTTGACTCAATTTATTAAACTCTTCAACAGCATCCTCCATCAATTCCTCCCCAAATCTATTGCAAAGCTCCTCTTTAAACTCAACCCAACCAACAACCCCTACACTCAATAGGAAAGAGTGATACCAGATCTCAGCCACACCATTCAGATAAAGGGCAGCAGCCTCCACCTTCTGGTTATCCGGGGTCCTGTAAAGGTTGAAATACCTCTCACACTTACGGATCCACACCTTAGGATCTTGCCCATCGAAGCTAGGTAGCTCCCATTTAGGCGGCGGAATAGGCACAGCTTGAAGCCAGGTGTTGTCTATAGTCCTGAGCAGGCATGGGTAATAACCCACCCCCTGGTTGCTGCTCAGTAGGAGCTCTGTTAGGAGCCCTTTCCAGCGCGGTGAGTCGATCGAGGATCAATTCGAGTGTACCTTGGATCCCAGTTTGAGTGAACTCAGGTCATAACAGTAGCCAAGGTGAAGTTGTTGATGTCAACTTGCACTACTTTGTCAATGATAAGTTGTTTCTGTACATTGCAGAAAGGTAATTTTTTGCCCCAAATTTTAGGCTTCCACTATGAAATTGTTTATTTGTTGCTCTGTTTTCCTTTCTTTTTTTTTTTTTTGGAATTTGGAAGAGTTTAGTGAAACAAAATAAAATACCTAAAAGCATATGGAGGAAAGTTTAGGGTATTTTAACTTGTGCTTTTTAACATTAAGGGTGTGTTTGGTATGGAGGAAAATATTTTCTAGGAGCACAAGTGGGCTTTTACTTATTTTCTTGTGTTCGGTAAGCTAGTAAAAATATTATCCTAAAAGCCTTTGTATATATCTAACACAAAATTACAAGGATGAGTGGGCATAGGTTGATGGGTGTTATTGTGGGGGGAGGGCAGGAGGTTTTGTGTGTGTGGGTGGGTGGGAGGGAGGAGGGGGTTTGGGGGTAGGGGTGGGGGTGAGGTGGGGTGGGTGGGAGGAGACAATGCCACTTGTTTTGTCTACTTCATTAAGGAAGTCATTTTCCTTATTTCAAGGACCTTGTGTTCTTATAGAAAATATTTTCCAAAATTTTTAACCAACCAAACACGAGAAAATAGGAAAACAGCACACCCTAAAGCCCACACTTTATTTGTGCTTTGAGCTTAAAGCCCCTGCGGACCTGCTATCTCATGCTTTAAGTTCACAAAGGCCGCCCTTCTGAAAGGCGAAAAAGTGGGAGAACCCTTAGAGCTTTTTCGCGCTTTTCACTTTTGTGCGGCGGTACCATTTAAAAGACCTAGTCATGATTCACTGTCATAACAATGTAGAGATTAGAGTGTTATCTTGTATTGAATACAAGAGAAAGGGTTCACTGTAAATTTCTCGAATGTTGATCTTATTTACAGAGAAGTTTAACATTGCGTGTATCCACATTTTAGGACTTATTCACCTCCGGATACATGTATTGTTGACATAATCTAATGTATGTCCCATGCACTTGTAAATGTTGATGTTCCTCCACAAGTAAGTTTAACTGAACATGGATTATGCATTTCTGGTAGCTTTTGGCATCAAGTTGCTTAGTGCCTTAGTCTTATCTTCCTTCTACCATACCCTGGAATATGTGAAGCATATTTCTTGCCGCCCACGGTCTTGTACATCTCTTATACAAGTCTTTTGAGAATAATGTTCATCATACAATAATCATTAGCTGTAAAGCACTTTGAATTCCTCAGTTACTTAATGCAAGAGTACAAGTATGGGCACAACAGCGGAACTCATGGGAAGTACTTGAGAAAAAATGGAAAGAAGAAAGGGGGTATCTTTTTGGCTGCTTTGCAGGTTTTTGCACAGTTAGCGTCATGTTATGTTTTGTTTGAAGCAGCTTTATGTGTAGCTGTAACCGCTACATCTCCTTGATTCCTTTCTAATACAGTTTAATTACTTCACCAAAAAATAAAGGAAAGAAGATAGTAGTTACTCCATGAAATAGGAAATGGCCTCTAACTCATCTCAAAGAACAAAAAAATATTTTCGTGAAGTTCCTATCTTCCAGATTGCAATAAGAAGAGAGAAAACTTAATAAAACACTTGACTAGATTGATACACCCTAAAGGTAGTAGTAATTTCTTGAAACCAATTAAATCAGTACAAGTCACAAATCTTTACTTAAGTTGGAAGAAATCCACTTGCGCTTATTCCATTCTTGATGAAACCTCAGGAGTTGAGGAGGATATGGAATCTGTATGTTGGGCCTTTGTGTTCTCTGTGTATTGTTATTGTAGTACTTCATTACTCTTTTTGTTTCTGTTGCCTGTAAAATTTGATTCCTTCTCTTACTTCCCCAACAGAAACTGCTCTTTCACTAAATCTGTCTGCGGAGAAAGCATGTTGTTTAATCTGTTTTTTTTTTTTTTGTTTCTTTTTCTCAAGTAGCTAAGTGTTTTATCATACTATTATATACTTTGCGCTAGTCTTCTGTGCTAGTGCTGATTGTGTTTGGTGAAATTGTTTCAGTCACCAGGCACATCCATTGATTCATTTCTACTTTTATTCACCAGATCAGGAAAACTGAAGAGGCTTAGCATTGCATGTTGCTATTTTAAGTTATGTGAAAGCTTGGTTGAAGCAGTTCAAAAGCTCCCATTGTTGGAGGAGTTAAGTCTGACGCACACTGCCATCACGATAGAAGGCGTTGAAGCTCTTGGACGCTCTTGCCCACGGTTGAAGTCGTTTAAATTTAACAAGTCATTGTATATGGGATCAGGCGGCGATGACTCAGACAAAGAAGATGAAAGAAATGAAGAGGCTCTAGCTATTGCTAAAAACCTGCCTACCTTGCACCACCTCCATCTCATTGGGAACAGTATGACAAATAAAGGCCTCCAAGCTATTCTTGATAGTTGTCCTCGTCTTGTATCTCTTGACTTGCGTCTGTGCAAATATGTTAACCTCAACGAAGTTTTGAGTAGTAGAATTTGCGGGCAGATTAAAGATGTGAAGCACCCTGATGACTCTCTGGCGGGTCATGAATTTTCATTCGAGGCTTGTGGGGATGAGGATTTGTCTGATGACGATGACATGTCCGATGACGATTACTGAAGTTGCGGACTTTTTGGATCATTGGATTATGAACAGTTCTTCTGGTGTATGCAGCGATAATATAGGGAATATTTTGTAATATGCATTCCCCCTCCTTTTGTATCAATATTTTTTGTTAAAGATCTCCTTGCAACTAAGTTCTTAAAGAAATCAGTATGTAATAACTGATGTACTATGTGGTGTTATTTTTCCAAGGAAAAAAGTGTTATCATTGTTGACTTATTGGAATGTTTGGGGCATTCTCACAATATACTCTGTTTGACCATGAAATTTGATTTGATTTTCAAATATTTTCAGGTATCTAAAAACTGGCTGATTGGATCAGCCAGTTTTTAGATCTTGGAGACTTTCACGCACAAAATTTTAAATTTCTTCCAAGTAAAATGCATGTTCAAATATAAGTTAAATGTGCATACTTGAACTTGGAGGGTTCAAACTCAACATGGACTTGCTTACTTTTTTTTTTTGATAAGTAAGACATGCTTACTTTATTGGGACTGAGTTGTATCATTTTGGGACTCTTTTTGGACTGTGTGATTATCTTGAGGTTGTGAAACTCTTTTTTTTTTCCAAAATAAGGTTGGTTCTTAATTATTCTTTTTTTTTTTTGCAAGAGTCGATTTTTGCGAAAAAAAATTATTTTTTTAAATCGGCATTCGGTGATTGGTATTTTCATGAGAAAATATATTTGAAAAGTATAAGTAAATATAAAAACAGTTTTAAAACAATAAGCACCAATAATCTAGTGGTAGAAATGTATTATTTAAAACTTCAAATGGTGCAATTTTATTAATTTGTAATTAAACGGTATTTCAAAAAAAAAAACATTAAACTTTACCGACCCCTCACTTTATGTGAGGATATATCCTAAACAGGGAAGTGGTTAAATATGAGAATTGTAATCGAAAATTTTAAGTAAAAATTGTGATTTTTGAAATTTTTATTTATTTTGGAATTAATAGACAAGTGAAGTAAGAGGTAAAACTCTAAAAAAAAATAGATTCTGTTGGCTTATGAAATATGTCAAATTACTGTTTCTATGACTAGCTTTATATAGATATTAGTTTCTGAATACGTATATTGTAAGTGCATTTCAAATTAATAGGTACAAACTTTTCAATACGACTAAATTATTATCGAAACATGTGTGTGAAATACAAAACATGAAAACGGAACAAAAGCTCAAAATAATGAATAAGGATCCTAGCAACATAGCAGTTGAATTCAAACTGATTGAAACTTACAAATATAAAAACTCATCTTTATTTAGGTACGTATTATTTGTAATTACATTAACATTAAGGAAAAAGATGTGGACGGAGTAATAGGTTGCCCAATTAGTTGGAGTGTGTATTCAACTTCTCTGAACAACTTTAGAATGCATTTGATGTCTTTAAAAAGTAGTTGTGTTGACTTGTATTCACATTGCTCGCAACAATGGAAAAAGTGCAGGAGTGACCGCTTTTTATTTCGTTATTTAATTAAGGGAAAAGGATATGGCATGGCCATTCGACCAAAGTAATTCCACAAAAAATGGCCATTTTAAAATAATGTCATTATATGGTCACTCGGTCATTTAAATTTCACGCGCTGGCCATGTATAGAATATGTATCGAAACTGTATAATTATTGTACAGGATATGCATTTGTATAAGATTTCTATAGAAACTGTATAGGATGTATATAGAAACTGTATAATTGTTGTATATAATATGTATCTGCAAAAGATTTCAATAGAAACTATATAGGATGTGAATAAAACCTGTATAATTGTTGTATATAGGATGTGTATAGAAATAATATCATTGTTGTATAGAATATGTATAGCAACTCCAACGCTAACGAATTGGCTAGAAAGTGAGATTTTTAATCCCTTGACTATTTGTTAGGATTTGTTTCGGCCGAAATGACCAACTAAGCCTTGTTCATTTTAAACACTTCATGTAGGGTTTCGCTGTGTCATTTTGATACTTTTTGCTGACATGACAAAGAGAGTGTAATACACTCATTAATAGCGCGTGAAAGGCTTATTTTAGCCCATTTTTATTTTATTTTTCTCTTCTTCTTCTCCTCCATTTTTTAGCCACTATTTTTCCAAACTTAAGCTCCTCCAATGGTAAAATACATTCGATGCTGCCATGGCAAAAGGAGCAAATTTTAACTGCGGAAATTTTTTCAAACTTAAACTCCTTCCTCCTCGATTTAGTTTTCTTTAATTTGAGAAAAAAAGAACACGAATTTAAAGAAAAAAAAGTGGCAAAATTTGAGAAGTTGGGAGAAAATAAAAGGTGAAATCAAATTGGTGGGAGATTTTTTTTTGTTTTAAAAATTATAGTCACAACAACAAATAAAAAATTAATTTTGGATAAAGAAGTTTGAAGAAAGATAATAATTTAAATCTACAATCTTCATATTTTATCAACCATTTTCTTTAATTTTTAGATTGTTGTTAGGAATAATTTGAAAAAGAACTTGAAATGAGCTTTTTTCTTTAAAAAAAAAGAGATTAAGAAAGTTTGAGCGTACGGTGGTGGAGAAGACGATCAGGCTAGAGGGGGGGTGGGGGAGGGATTTTTGCAGATGGGTGTGGTGGAGAAGATGATTTGGGAGGAGGGCGGGTTAAATTATTATTTTTAGAATATTATTTTTATTTTATTTGTTAAATAAATTTTAAAATAGTTTTCTCTTTTTTCTTTAATTAGATGCTAAATGTAATTATTTAATTAGTTGTTTGCCACGTCATCAACGAGTGAACTACACTCTCCTTATATTTTTTGTTGATTGTCAAAAAAGTGTTAAAATGACACAGCGAAACCCTATTATAGGTGTTTAAAATGAATAAAGCTCAGTTGAGGTGTCTAAGTAAAAATTGGTGTGAGGCTGCCGATGGATTCCACCTTCTTCTTTTTTTCAAATCTGCACTTCATTCATGCATAAACAACTGAACCATGTATAAAAATAGGTTGAACTTTCAGGCATCTAAGTATGAAAATTTTCTTCAAAAAATAATAATTTATTTTTCAAATTTAAACACCCAAATCTACTCTAAATAAGCTCAAATTTGAAACATAAGTTTCATAAGTCATAAAGAATAAAATACAATAATCAATTTATCAAAAACACATAAATCTTACAAACTCATTTAACAACCTTTTATGTTTTTAAATCTATACTTCATTCATGCATATGACTGAACCGTGTGTAAAAATAGGCTAAACTTTCAATCATATGTGTCTGATGCAAAAGTGAAAAAGAAGAATATTATTTTGCTTGAAAATTATCTAATATTGGGTATTCGTACAAAATAAATATAAAATGGATATTACTTAAATGGGCCAACCAAAATAGAACTCTCCGTGAAATTTTTACCGCAACAATATCTTGATCACCTATGACATTACGATTTATTTAATGAAATACCTTGAAAAGGTAAGCATGAATGTAGAAACTAAACAAAAAGATGGAAAAAAAACATTTACCACCAGGTGCAACAAAATTATGACAATATGTTGAAAAAATAAAATGAAACAATATATTAAGATTGCTTCTGAACGTCATTGGGTCCAATATTCATTCCTTACTCAAATAGGAAGGTGACAGTCTTGCAACAATGTTAGCGAAAGGGTGTACGCAATTGTGCTTTCACTCAGATATTGATTTAACTTGGATAAAAGAAAGAAGAAAGAATGACTGTTGTATCTTGATCCACGAAGCGTCTTATCTCCATATCTTGATCCACTGGTCATGACTCACTGAAGCTATGATTCTTTTCGAAGATGAATCTGTTAATGAAGAAATTATACCAGAATGTGCGCTATATGACGTAGTTATGTTTCTCTGGAAGATTGGATTCCACACCTCCAAAAACTGCAACAACATTCGACAGGTATCAAATGAAGAGGAAAAAGGAGAAAGAAAAAAATCAAGGACTATACATGTGAATAAGTTTCAAACATGAACAAATTTCATCTAAAATGACAACTACTCAATTTGGCGATGTAATAGTCCTGAATTCCCCTCAAACAGAGAAGTCACTAAGCACCGTGAAATGATCAGACACGAGTAGAAAAGCAAAAATGTTCAGATGAAATTAACATTTTCTGTAATGAGATAATGAAAGAATAGCAAGAACAACAACAATTTTCTCGGAGGCAAACCTCATATCAAAATGTGCATGCTAAAACATATTATTATGACACCACAACCCAAAATCGCAGACATCACATATTCTTACCCTCCTATTATTCCTTTTTCATTTCTTAGCTTTGATCACCAAGAGAAAAGTTCTTTGTTTCTTTTCTTTCTCTTTCAAGATGGTTCAATATCCAAACATCCTAAGTTAAATCTGTTGTTTTTGCAAATATATAAAGTCATTAATCGATTCAAGTCTACAAAAAACTTATCTATGAGCTCAAAGCTTCAGCAGAAAATGTCTAAATTGTGTTAAGCGTGTACCTTATCAGAACCAATCACCAACATTTGAGCGATCCCAGGGTGAAAAGTGCACGACTGAAACTTATTTCCACTGGAGTACAATTCATGTATACACTTTCCATCACTAACAGACCATATCCGTGCACTATCTTCACTCACAGATGCCAAGAAGTTCCCATTCATCTCCCAGCAGATTGAGCTAACGTCTTTGACGTGTCCCTATAAATCAAAGAAAACAAAACCACATTGATATGATATAGTAATGTAGTAGATAAGAAATTTAAAACAAGCTTGATCAATGATCAAGAATAAGAATCTTACTTGTAACTTTATTTGGATGTTGTTAGTCTCGACATCAAAGATATTTATAATATTTCCGGTAGAACTAGCCAAAAAGTTCCCAAGTTGAGGTTGAAATCTAACTTGTCTAGTACCTCCCTGCATTTATACCAAGAGCTAATCAATACAATTTTTCATGAATGAATAATAACTAATCCTCTACAAACCACTCTATTAAGAACATTGTACAATGCGTTGTTGAATGTGATACAGATGTTGGTTCAAATAACATTACAAACCCTTTTTATTTCCTAAACTGTATTTTTGCATGTGTATTCAAATGATAACGGACTACTGATCTTGAAAATCTTGAAATATCTTGGAATGAAAAAGAAAGAATATTTAAAAAAAAACACTTCCTACAGTCAAATCCACTAATTCATGAAAAAACAGATTCAACAATGATTTTGAATTAGATAATTAAGTAATCTCCAAATTGAAATGGATAGAGAAAAAACAACTAATTATCAAATTAAGGAGCCTTTGTATGTCAAATAGAGATACCTATTTATCAACATCTAAAAAGGGGAAGAAATAGAGACACCAACCTTAAAATTGAGTTTGCAATCACCCGTATTGACATCCCACAGTCTTATCTCATCATTGCTATCACAAGAACTTAGGAGACCCACCTTTGTTGGATGAAAATCTATTGACATCACATGCCCACCATGCCCGACAAGGTTTTGGAAAGAGTTGCTTGGCTGGATTAAGAATGCAACAATAAATGTCACATTGACAATTGTCTGAGCAGCTAAAAGTATATATATGTTCCCATCTAAGTACAAGCAAAAGAATCGGGATAATATTAGCAAAGAAATCAGAAGAAATAATGTGGACTAAGAACAACGAAATCATAGAACTAATGAATATATATCCTGGTGATTTGAATCTGTGCTGACTGCTACTTGTGAGCCGTTACAACTTAAAAGAAAAGTAACTGAAGGACTCATTCGACCAAGGATTTGCAATGGGAAATAGAGGTAGTACCTTAGCTGCATCCCATATCTTCACGGTTCTGTCCAAGGAAGATGTTGCAAACACTGTTGAGTTTGGTCTAAAACGGACATCTGTAACGTGATGAGCATGACCTTCTCCACTATAAAGATTGTTATTTCCCAACTCCCAAATCAGAACCTAAAGATAGATCGTAGTACAAGTTCGTTAACAGGAAAAGTCGAGATAAGCGCTCTTTCATTTGACCAACTAGAATCCTGTTGAAGATTAATAAGACAAACCTTTCCGTCGTGTCCACCAGTAACCAACAACTCTCCTTTTGAATTAAAATGGCAACATAGGAGCTTGCTCTCTGATATGTGAAGGTCACTAATCTCCTTAAAAGAGTTGCCTGCAAGGCAATATGAAATCAATTATCCTTTGTGGCCGATTGGTTCTCAATATAACAACACTAGATGCACCTAACAGGGTGAGTATAGAGCCTAACAAAAGGTGACACCAGTTATGTACAGTCCTTATGGAGGATAAACTATTTTTGCCAACCGTCAATTATCTCAATTGCAACATGTTGAATATTAATTTTCTTAGGAACCATTAAACTTGTTGTCACCTACCTTTCCGTTTAGCATGAGTGCGTTCAGGCGCAACAAAAATTTTCGTCAATGCATAGATTGAATTACTCCCACTGACCAGACCAACATCTCTTTGGGAGAAGTAGCTTATGGTATTATCCCTTGCAATACCAGCGACAATAGCTCTGTCTTTCCTAACCTACAACTCAAGAAAAATATTAAACGAGCAAGAATAAAGTAGATGAAGACCATATTGACATTCCATACACATTTGTCCAAGTGAATATAAAGGTGACAAAGACAAGAACAAACTAAGAAAGGAAAGTCCGATCCCCAAAAACGATGATGTCTATCGGCGACAAATTAGAATTGAATCACCAGCACATGAAGGGCTTAAGAAGTAGATAGAGAAAAATGATCTTACAAATTCCAGAGAACTCGGTGGAGTTTTCCTCTTTATGCCACTCTGATACAAAACACATGTAAGAAAATTAGAAGCCAAACAGGGGCACATGTTTCCTCAATTCTGGTACTGCAAAAATATTATTGAAATTTGACGACGTTCAATTAAAGTCAGTTACTTGTGACAACCTTAATGATCTAAGACCAACCTTATTTAAAGACTGCAGTCCCAACTGATTTATTTGCTCCTGCACTGCAGATTGCTTTCCAGAACTTCTCATAATTCCTCCTATAGGAGCTATTATTTGCTGGTCAGCGGGTGAATTCCCCGGGGTTCTTTGATTTGTATCACCAAGCATCTGTTACATGCCAGAAGAATAAAGAACAGAAAAAGTAAGGCAGGAAAAATATCTCAATCAAATTAGTATAGTAGGATAGCCTTTTTTTCCCCTTCAATCAGTTGATTGCTGGACTATGCAAATACTTCAAAAAAAGATTCTCTTTTTTCTTTCGGCTACATAGGTTCCTCCTTTTAAAGTTGAATTTTAAGTCACGGTACTTACAAAGAGATTTCAAAGAACAGAAAATTCTAAAAACCAATTCATGGCCTATTGCATGGCTAAGAAAATGGAAGCATGCTACAATTCCTAGGAACAAAATGGTTATACTTGAGTATTCAACTTACTCCTGCATCTTTTCCACTCGAGTCAACTTGAGTGAGCATACAAAAGAAATCACCAGAACTAGTAGGGGAGGGAAGTTCGAGCTTATCCAATTTTTGGTACAACATCCTTTGAGGGAAGGATGTCGTTCTCAGAAACTGTTCCTTTTGAGTTGGCACTATTACACTGGAATGTACAACTTAATGGCTAATGATAAGGGGAATTGAGCCAACTCCCAACGTTGAATATGAAAGGGATGAACTAAAAGTTGACTCGACCCTAAACACCATGATGGACTATACATTTCTATTAGTGCAAAAGTTCAAGGTACTCACAATAGATGGCCATCCTTGATGAGATGCTTGTTGGAGAGATATGTTGTTCCCTGCATGTACAATGCAAAAATAAGATCAAAAGGAAATATAATTTTTTTTAAAGAAAGATAGGGAGATTTAAAAGTGCATAAAAATGCCAACAGATCTACTAACCTAATGGAACATTGTACAATATATCAACAACTAAGCCTCAATTCCGAGCTACTTGAGCACATTGTACAATCTATCGTTAAAGAGTATTTGAAATTTTATCTATACGATCACTGCAAGAACTTTGCGTGGTGATTATTCAGAAGAGAACATGCAATGAAGAGCACTCATTACATTGATTATTTTGCTGAATCTAAGTCTTAAAGATTGTCTGTTTGTTTCATACTTCCTTCCATGTTTTGCCTAGTATATTTTACTGAGACAATTTCCAATTGATAATGAATCAAACTTCAAAATAAAACTGGAACTAGAACTAAGAAACCACGGTAATTAAATCCTCAGCAGTATCATCTTCAAAAACCAAAAATAAAAAGAATCGTCATATGTTCATCCAATAATATCAATGCAAGAGACAAACTTATATACACAAAATGCAAACTATTTAAAGTCAAATTACAAACAAACCCGCATTCGGTGAAGCAGGCAAAGCGTTTGCAGGGAAATGAAAATTTGGTTCCATTAGTGTAGGTCCTCCCAAGTTTATGCCAGGTCTGTCCTCCTGAAAGAATAAAACTTGTCAATTATTTTCTACTAATTATTTATTAAAAAGATTGTGAATTTGTGGCGAAATGTAAACATACTCTTGCATTCCACTCCGGAGGAATGGTTGACATTTGCTGCATTTGATAGCTGATGGACATGAACATACAACAAACAGAATTAGAAGATATGATATGCAAACTCCACAAGCTAAGTAATGGTACATGCTTGGACTATCAAGATAATGTGAAAAATCCATCATATTACAGGCCAAGTAGATTGTTCTAGTTACTAGACTAACAAGCATTCCTTAATAGCCAAGTTTTGCAAGAGTTTTTGATATATGAAATGTCGAGAGTTTCTTGCGAAACTTGGCTATTTTTTTCTTGTTCAAAAATAGCCAAGTTTTGCAAGAAACTCTTGACATTTCATATATCAAAAGATCATAATTAATAGCAACATACGTGATTTTGGTCAATCTTCTTTTGTAGCCTTAGCAACTTAAGATAATTACATCATATCAATTACGGAGAACAAAATTCAAGCGCTCAACCTTTATCCTTGTTAAATTAACTAGGTAGATATTGTACTAAAATGTGGCAAAACTGATCAGTTTAGCAATAAATATAACATGCCATTACCTAGAATTGTTTGCAAATGGAAGCATGCCCCCCATTTCACCCATCTCAGGAAACTGTAAGACTGATGTCATGTTTCTTGGAGGAGATAAACCCGGTAACACATAATCAGTATTAAAAGAAGACAACAAATTTGAAAAATCATCGTCCATAAGGTCAGGACTGCTGCATTCCATCACAGGAGAGGATGCCATCAAATGATGTGACGGCATCACAGGCATCACATTTGAGATGTTTGCTTCCATATGATCAGAAGCATATGATTGATTTGCCAGACTATTATCAGCCACAACATTTTTCACGGTTTGCGCAACCTGATAGACATCAAGCATTTAGTTCGCAATTATTTCATTATCATTTAATAAGAACAAGGCAAAGAAAAGGTCCATGGGTAACACCTTATCAAGGGATTCAGCTGTCAACACAGCATCGTCAGGGAACTTAGCTCTGTAAGCTTCATAAAATTTACCCCCCCAAGCTAGCAAAAATGCTTCATGAGGAGGGTGGATGGCTGAATCAAACCACAAAATCAAAAATCATTAATCCAAAGCTCGATATCATATTACTTCAACTCCATCAAACATCTCTCTAAGATAGTAAAGGACAATAATACAATAAAAGCATCCAACATATCTCTCTAAGATAGTAAAGGACAATAATTCAGTAAAAGCATCCAACACTAGCTAACTATGATGTATCACATCAATCAAAGAGAACGACCTCAAATTACTAACAAAAATTTCAAGAACGTGATCAACAATCCACCATATATATGGTCATACGCAAGAATTACCAAACTAATTAAGCATAAGAATTCTACGGACCATCCAAGTAAACAACAACCATTACTAAAACACATATCTTAATTTAAGAATTCTACGGACCTTTCAAGTAAACAACAACCATTACTAAAACACATATCTTAAGTTATTAGAGGATCAATTTATAGCATATGATTAAAAGAGTAAAATTCATTAAAAGGTGTTACTTACCAACATGATTTTGATTAGCATGAATTTCACGGGAGAATGCCTCACAAGTCTGCTGTAAACCTCTAATAGACATGTAATCAAGAATGACTCGTTCAAGTCTGAACAAACACAAACAAAGAAATCGAGAAGCATGATTAAAAACAGTCAAACAAAGGGGAAAACTACATACAACAAAAATCAAACGAAAAGTAGACTAGCACAGATCATCAAGTGTATCAACCATAAAAAATGCAAGTTAAAATAATACCGAGGCGTAATAGCTTTTGCTAAAAAATAACTAGCGATCTAACACAAACAACTTACAAGAGTTTAGCCTCCGAACTAGCCATGAACACCAAAAGCAAAGCCTTAATTAACCACAGAAAAGAGAAGGAAAAGAATGTTTGAGCAAAAGAACAATTGGGAACAATGAAGAAAGAGTCTCAAGAACCAAAATCCCACTTAGATTACACAAAGAAGAATGCAGGGAGAGATAAAAAAGAACAGATGAAATGAGAGAATGAAGGGGTGGAAATGAAAGACGAAAGTTTTGTAAGGGGTGTTTGAAAGAATAGTAAGTGACAGTACCATCCAAAAGTGAAAGAAACTATTATGTGTATTATTACTTTGTATAGAGTATTGACCAACTCTTTTTTGGTAATTAAAGAGACTTTTTAACCATCTTTGTTAGGCGACCAATCTACGTATAATTAAAACAATTCATATTTAAAAGAAAAGGGAGTTTCCAATCATTTAAAAAAAGTTAAAGGGTATTGAATAAATTTGAAATACTTGAGATTATGCGACTCTTGTGATAATAGAGATTAGCAGTGTGATCTAATTTAGATTTGGATTTATTTATAGCTAATTGCTTGCCATATATTGTTTTAATTGTTGCCATCGACCATTTTTTAAGGTCAAACAGTTTTTTTTTTTTTTTTTTTTAATCGTGGTGTCCGGATCAACTTTAGTTCTAATTTTTTATTATTTAATCTTGCAAAACTAATTAATCAGCCCCGGGGGAGAATGATGATGGAGATGTATTGCGGCCTTCTCCTGTTCATCAACTCGAACCTCATTCTTCTGCAGTTGATGTTACGGATTAGCATCCTAGATTAGGTCTTAAAAAAAGGGTTGTCCATAGAAAGAATTAACTCCAGGCTGGCATGGCTTTAAGGTTCACTCAAGATCCGGATTCCCTCAATAGAAACTTAACTTCTACCCCACTTTTTTTCTTTTCAGGCTAAATTGGAATGTAAGCGAAAATCTTAGTGGTCGAAGGACCTAGAAAGCACAGGTCCGAGATCAAGAGTTAGGGGGAAGAAAATTACCAAAAAGAAGTATTTCAATAAAACTCGAGGCATTGAGACTTTATAACTTTTATTACCAAAATACTTGAACCAGCTAAGACTTGATAAGATGATATAGCCTAGATAAGAAATGAAATTACTGTTAACTAGATACCATTTTTAATAAGTTATTGGAAGGCCACTAAACTTTATGGGATTCGTTGATTCCTAATGGTAACTTAATAGTTGTCAGAATGATCTAATCAAATTACAATAACTCAAGACTTCATCATGTATGAACTTAGACAAATGTTGTTAGTTAGTAAATATATTTAGATACTATGCACTTTTAACAGAATATCTCCGTCGAAGGAGCATCAACTATAAAAGACTTTTTATAATGATTGTTAAAAAATGAAAAAGTCTCACATTGGTGGTTAATGAGATGGGTGGTCTCCTTATAAGGCTTAGGCAATCCTCCTACCTTTGAGTTAGCTTTTGGGGTGTGAGTTAGGCCCAAGACCTAATTTTACATGGTATTAGAGCAGGACTCATATCACCCAATGTTGGGCCCCCAAATTAAAATTATCCACGCACTAGATGTCCAGTCCTGGGTGTTAGGTGGGGTGTCCAATATGGATTTAGTGGGTCAAAAGATAACAACCCCTATCGAACTCTATATCACATCTTCAATAATACAATTGGATCAAAGGAAAATTCTCTCTAATTATTCATTTAATTGTCTCTAATTATTCATTTCCTTCTTGTTATGTTTTAGTAAGAGAATTGAGAAATTATATTTCCAAAATCTAGAGTTAAGAACCCATTCGGTTGCAGCCAGCCAATTCTTAAACCATTTTCATGGATCAACTTGGATTTAATCATTTGATCTATTTTATTTGTCATTCGTCCAAGTTTGGACACATAAGACATGATACACAAATTTGGACAAATATTGATCTAGTAAAAGCTAACAGCGTAAGAGTTATTATTTTTCCTTTTACCTCTCTTCAATTATTTTCTCACTCAAACGATAACTTTTTTTTTCGTTAATGGTGGTGCAAGATAAGGGTGTTGTTTTTTGAAAATCGATTGAATGGACCGAACCGAATAGTTTTAATAAGACTAGTATTTTCAGCTCATTTAGCAAGTTTGATATGAAAACATAAGTTACTAAACTTCAATTTCAGCATTCATATCAATCCAACCTATGCATAAGATTTAGAATAATCCAAATTTTTTTCGATTTGTTGGATAATTGTTGCATGCCCAAATGTCTTTCAAGTACGAGATCAGACAGAAGAAAAATTACAATCAAGCAGCATTAAGATCTTAATGAGTTACCTTTTATTGAACAAGAACTAGAGATCAGCTAAAATCCTTAGGAGAAATGAAGTTGTTGGTAGTTTAGTAATCTATTTAGTTATAATATAGATTAAACTCACATGTCCTGCTATGTGAATGTCATTGTCACCAGTACGAAATCCTCGACGTAAGGTGTCTAAAAAAGTTGCTTCAATTCCCTGAGCAGCCTTGTCCATGTGAGCACACATTAGAACACCGGAAGAATTACTGTTGCTTTGGGCTGGCAGGAAAATGAACATAAGATAGAAAGATTGTATGTTTGGGTACTTTGAAGTTCACCCAAGATATTCCAATAAAGCAACGCCGATACACTTAATAAAATTCAGTCAGTGCCGGAAGAACTGTTCATAATCCAATGACAAAAAATAAAGCAACTTTGAAAAGAGGCTAATGCTAGAAACGGGACAAGAATAGAGACCTAGGAATATTCCAGCAAAATTTTGATTCCTTCAAACAATTTCAAGTGCAAGATCAGACAGTAAGAAAATTTACTATCAAGAAGCATTGAGATCATAGTAATAACGCGACTTAACATAGATAAAACTCACATGTCCTGCTGAGTGAATGACCGGTACGAAATCCTCAATTTAAGGTGTCAAAAATATCTGCTTCAATTCTCTGAGCTGCCTCTCCTCACCTAGGCCATATTTCAGAAGCAGTGAGCTTATCCTACATGTTAAAGTGCGGTGCACAAAACATAAACATATGCCAATATCCGAAAAGCATAAAAAGCTTTTTTATGAATTAGTTAGGTAGCAGGAAAAGGGGGACGAAAAACAGAGAACGAAAGAAACATTCTAACCATTAACCAACCTGTCCAGTAACATTAGGAGCAGAACCATGTATAGGTTGTTCAAACAATCCAGGTCCCTAGAGGCAACAGGTGCGTAAACGTAAAAGGACATTAAAATAAAGAATTTGTAGTGATATTGATTATCTGGCAAATACCGTTTCACCAAGACTGGCAGATGGAAGCAGACCGATACTACCAGTAATCACTGATGCTTCATCGGATTGGATATCACCAAATATGTTATTTTGGCTCAATTGTATCAAACTGCGTTATGATTGTTTAGAGGATCAACTCCATCGAGTAGCGTGTAATCGGTTACCTAAGCCCAAACTTGAGAAACAACAATCGTAAGAATATATTGTAAAGGTGACTGAAACCTGCTGGATGCTCGGCCATTGCTGCAACTCTTTTCCTCCTAAACATAGAGGCCTGGCGAATATCTCAAATTCATTAAATCCATCAGTATGTTGCTTGTTCACTATTTTTTTTATTTATTTTTTTGATGAGCTGTTTATGCATCAATTATTTTCCAAAAGGCAAACATAACTCAAAAATCCAGAAATACTTTCAAGTATACATTTTAATATTTGACACTGTTAACTTCTACTTTGCAGACAACTAGCAACTGTTATATGCTCCCTCTAAAAGCATTAGAAAAGACCATCAAACAATCATATTGTGATTGCCTCTTTGGAGAAAGATTCTATAATGAATTTCTTATCGAAGAGTATTCATCGTTACTATATGACATCCAATACAAGCAGCCATTAAGAGCAACTGCAGACAGCAGCTCCAATCTCTTCCAAAGAATCGGAATTCAGGGTGTAAACCTAAACCTTAGGGTTACTACCTTGACAACCTTATATATGAGAAGAAGGATCAGCATAAAAGGAGACACAATCGGGGGAATGAACACACAACAAGCCGCACATCATCATCATGACTAGAGAGAGGGAAAGGGCAAATCAACAACAACAAGAGAAGAATAAGAAGACCCGAGTGGCTATCCACACGGATGGCTCAGTTGGTTCGGAGAATGGTTATCCACACCAATGACCCCGTATCGATCCCCCTCAATGCCTTTCGAGTAACCTGGAGAATAGTTTTTCAAAAGTTAACACAAACTGTTTCTCGCCAAAAATACTTTTCAAAAAAAATATTTTTCAAAATAAACTGATTTTAGAAGCTTGATCAAACATTAATCTATGATGAGGTTGTTGAGGGTGCATCTGAAACAATACCATCATTTGTAAAACTCTTCGGAATCCCAACAATTACATGACAAATTTTGCAGTTTCATCCTTCTTTCATTGGAAACCGGCAGAACTGCTTTTCCAAAGGCATCACCATCACTCCCAATTTAACTTAAGAGACCGTCAATTAAATACCCATTTTTTTAAAAATGCACATTTCAAACACCAAAGGGAATTTATTTTTTTTAGAAATAGGGATAGTTTGAGGTCTAATTATTAAAAATAGTGCTAGTTTAGATAATCATTAAATATAATAATAATTTTTAAATTTCTAGGAAAACAAGTTATTTCAAAGTACTTATTTTTTTGTGTTCGGTATATAAGTATAATTTTTTTTAAAAGCATTTGTATATATTTAACACAAAACAATGAAAACGAATAAGGTAAAGGGGATGGAGTAAGAAAAAAATTTAAAAAAAAAATTGCAGGGGGCGAGGGGAGGGGGGTTGGGGGTTGGGTTAGGGGGTAGGGGTAGGGAGTGGGGTAAAGAAATTTTTTTAAAAAAACAAATTAATTTTTTTAAAAAAAAACAAAAATTAATTTTTTAGGAGGGGGTGGGGGTTGGCTAGTAGGGTGGGGAGAGGACGGGTGGGATAAGAAAAGAAATTTGAATTTTTAATAAAAACAAATTTAAAAAATTATAAAAAAAATTCGAAGGGGAGAGGGGGGGGAGGGGTTTGCTGGTAGGAGGGTGGGGTTAAAAATTGAAATTATTTTAGAAAAATAAATTAAATTTTTTTAGGCGCGGGGAGAGGGGGTTGGGGTGTGTGTAATTTTAAGAGTGATATGAAAAGGTTGGACTTTGACTTGGTGGACTGGTCACAACAACAACCTGTGATACACGTGCAACAGGATCGGCTCTATAACAGGTGAAATGTTCTGGCCTAGAGATGTTCTTGATTCGGAAAGAGGTTCTGCTATAGATGTTGCGGGAACCACACCAGATTTCACATCAAGGGGTTCTACTCTACGAAGCTCATATAATATATTGGATGACCAGTAGACTCTGATGCTATTGAGTAATCCAGGTTAGCACCTTCCTTGGTGAGGACAACTCCAGTTGCCCAATTTAAGAGTCTTGACATGGGCAACACTCTGAAGAAGTTCCTTCAAACAGCTAGATTCCTTCCAAGATTACAAAACCCAAGTGAAAACTCTTCAACATTAACAAGTTTAGTAGCAAAATGTACCCATAAATCAACATCTTTAGCATACCTCTCCTCGTACCTAAGACCCCACACTCTGAATGAAGTTGTCTATAGATGGAAGCTAGGTAATCAAGAGTGTCATTTTGATTTTCAGTAATGGGGTTAGAACTGAGTCCGGTAAATCACTGAGTCGGTCTCCTACCGCCGCCATCATTTTCCCCTGCGTTTCCATGGAGGAGTACAACAGCTACTTTTGTATGTATTGGAGCCGCAGCTAATTGGTCTGTATTTGGGACTCATTTCCTCCAATTTTAAAACCTAAAAAGTAAAGATGGGCAAGAAGAAGACTGGAGGGGGCTTAAATATGCTGACTATTATACCATTATTTTTTATCATATAAAGTTTTATTAGAGGTTCACGTCATCAAATTGGACCCATTAAAATTTAGAGTCTGTTTGGCCTACCGATTGAAAAATTGTTTATTTTAAGACACACTTTTATAAAATAGTTTTTCAAAAAAGTGCTTTTACAAAAATAGTTTGTGTTTGGATGATTCATTTAAAAAGTGCTTTTGATAAACAGATTGTGTTTGGCTAATCTTTTTCTAAAAGTGCTTTTGAGGGACAAATTATGAAAAAGATAGGTATCAATTGACTTTTGTTATTAAGATTATTTTATCGAGAGAAATTATTTAAATATCTATTATATAAATTTTAATTATATTAGTTGCTTGTTTGTGTTAATAATATATGAATAAGTAATTTTTTAACACATACACTTTCACTTGTAAGATAATACAATATTCTGTTAGTTGCATAAATAATTTAATAATATCTAATTTAAAATATTAAATAATATTGATGATTATTATTTTATATTTTATTATCATCCTTATTTACAAATGTAAAACTTTCACAATCACTAAAATTTATATGTAAAATAATATAATTAAATGAAAATTTTATATTTTTTTTACCTTTTTCGTGAGTTCACTAGCATATTTATTGCTTATCTAATAGAAACATAAAATAATATATATAAAATAATATATAAAACATAAAATAAAATAAAGAATTTATGGTATAAGAATGAAAAGTAAAATTTTCAAATAAAACATAATCAAATTTGTGAAATATGCTAATTATTTAACAAGAGATATATTGGTAAATATGTATAAATAATAGGGATATTTTTGTCTTGAAAAAATTAATTTTCTTCTTCTGCTTCTATTTTTTTTTAAGACAAAAATTTTCTGCTCTTCCCAACAGTAGAAAAACTGCTTCTACTTCTATTTAAGAGATTAACTAATATACACCAACAGTGTAGTATTTTCTTTACACAATCAGGTATTTTAAAACCTATAACAGGTAACTTTTCAAATATAATCACTCTTTTATTATTTAAATTTTAATTAAAGAAATTAGTAATATAAGGTAACTTGAAAACTATATTTATTATACCGGAATGTTTTTAGGAGTAGACCCTTTCTACCAAAAATTCTAAGCACTCCATTGTCTCCTTTTTCTTTTCGTTACTTTCAGTTTACATTAAGGGTCGTTTGGTGTGAAGGATAAAAACAAATAGTCATGGGATAAAACAAATAGTCCTGGGATAATTTTTTGATGTCTTGTTTGGTTACCAAGTTTGGAATAACTTATCCCACCATTTATACCATAGTGATGGGATAAGTTATCCCATATACATGGTGGATTAACTTATCCCGGGATAGCTAATCCCGGGATAATTAATCCCAGGATAACTTATTTTTAACCAAACGACTTACAATAGCATCGAAGCAAGAAGCAGCTTTCAGTACCATTGAAGAATCACAATTACCACTTTTTGGAATAACTCTTTGTGCCCCATTCCAGTTATATATATTCATTGATGTACGTACAAATAATACATCGTCTAGAAAAATTCGTTCTCTTTGATGATTATTAGCTTAGCCTTGGATGCTTTTATCGTATTCTAATATTTATTTATTTTTTAAAAAGGTTAGAACCAATTATTCAAGTTGATTACCTAATTTTATGATTTCTCTAAAATACAAATAATAAGATTAGCAGGTAAATATATCGCAAGGTTTCAAGAGAGAGATCAGATACGAAAAGTCCACTCATTACAACATTATTCAATCACCATAAAAGAAATTATAGTACTCTCTCTGTTGGATTACGAGAGTCAAACAAGAAAAATATTTTACTTAATTTATTTGTAACCATGCTTGTATTGGTATTGAAACTACGAAGCTGTTCCATATAACCAGAAAAAAGGACTTTGTTTTGAAGGATTTGAAGTGGCGAATTTAAAATATCTCTCCTAAAAACTCAATATAAAAATATTAGTGCTAGATCTTGCAATTTTATGTTCAAATGAATGGATGGATTATATATTTATGAATACTTTGACGAAGTTAGAAAAATGATGGAAGCCATAGATGAGGAGAGAGAACATATAAAAATAGATCTGAAGAGCTACAAGGGAAAAGAAAGGCTGAAAATTAAAATACACAATTGGTAACCGGCTATTCTAGGTAAAGTTACCTTACTGTGTAAAGAAAAATATTACAGTGTCAGCAAAAAAAAAAAGCACTTTTTTGCCTCCCAATCGCTAGGCCAAACAGGCTCTTAGACTCATTAAAATAAAAGATACAACCCACTTCCCTTTTATTCACTCCTACACTTGAATCGATCAATATCAGATAATTAAAAAAAAAATCTAAGTCGATATTTTGGTTTACTTTAACCTACTCAAGTTTTACATAGGTAATTATTGCTCCAGTCATCTTTTTATCAGTTTCTCTTTTATTCTCAAACAAATATAGATGATAAAATCTACAAAGTATACTAGATTTAATCTGTAAATAATCAAATATTAAACACTTTTTCTTAATGCAAGATTCAGACATTTATGAGATTAATCTTCCATAAATTTCGGGTGTTTAGGCATCATATCGGTGTTATTCATGAACTCAAGCCAATTTTAAAGTAAATATGCTGAAGTTCATGGGATTTAAGAGAGAATAAAAGAGTTTTTTTGGGTTATCTGATATTGATCGATCTAAGCGTGAGAAAGGGAAGTGGGTTAGGGTGTGGGTCGAATTTTTTTTATTTTAGTGGAATTTTTAATGAATCCAACTTGGTGACGTAGACTTCTAATAAGAGGCTACATGGTAAAATAATTTTGTAAAATTACCGTTAAAAAGTAATAGCATGAATGTGCCTGTTTTGTAACGACACTGACATCAATGAAGCCAAACTTTAAATGGATGACTCGTGATTGGCTTGAAGAGTTTGTCCGTACCGTATGAAAGGATTATATTAAAAAATAACTAGTTGCTATTATTGTTGACTAGTGGATCTTTATAAATTATGTGTAGTTGAAAGTTTATAATCACAAACATTTATTTATAAAAGGAACATGAAAATTTGTGGTTTATCAATGCAGTATCTGAGGATATTATGATATCTTATTTACAAACTATGATTTGCTCATTTGATAACATGTTATAAGAATTGGAAAAAATTTAATAGTTTTCAAAACTGTTGGGGTTTTCATGTTTATGAGAAAAAATACAACTTAAAAAATTTAAATTGCATGCCCAAACAAAACTTCAACTTCATATCAAATGATTTCATATCACATGTCCAAACGAGCACTTATTGTCAAAATTATTTTTCTTTACACTCCGTTTAGATGGTTATTACATATCACTTTATAATATCATATGTGTTGTAATTCCTCTAGCCCAATATAAGTGAATTGTTGAATTTTTGTGATATTCAAAATAAGTGAATTTTTCAAAGTTCAAGTTTATAAATTACTTTTTTTAATGAGATTTTTAATTACTTTACGTTTTCTAGAAGATGAATTTCATTATTAAAGAAGAGTTTGAGAAGAATCAAGGTTAATATTAAAAAATTACCCTTTAATTTATGCCCTTAAATATCTTTCCTAAGGGGTGTATCACACCTTACAATTTACTTATATTGGACTAGAGCGAGTATTGTATAGTGTATTATACTGTATTTTTTAATCAATATAATATTTAGATAGATAGTATCATTTTTCGTCATTAGATAATTTCACACATCAACAATTTGGAGGATAAATTTACAATTAAAGTAGGTTACAAAGTAAAGCTAGTATTAGAAAAGAGTGGGTCAAGGATAGAATATGATTATTAAATAATAAATAAAAATAACATAATAATAATAATAAAAATAAGGACGCGATTACATCAAATCGATTGTTACACAAAATGAGACTAATTTAAGTAACAATCAAAATAAATATTGTATTTAAATTAACAATACAATACAACGAAAAACTACTATCCAAAAATGTTGTAAAGTATTTTTTTAAAAAAGAAGTACTTTTGATGAGAGCTCGCTCGTGTCTGGCCAATAATTTAAAAAATATTTTTGAGCAACAATTAGTTTTGATCGTACTTTTAAAAAAGTATTTTTAAGGGCATTTTTCTCAAAAATGCTTTAAAAAAATACTTTTGAAAAAATATCTTACTCTTTTAAATAAGTACTTTTTAAAAAGGACAATGCAGTGCTTTAAAGCTTCCGTTGTACGCAGGATCCGGAGAAAGATTGAACCACAAAGATTTATTGTACACAATTTTATTTTGTATTTTTGTAAGAGATTGTTTTCACGATAAATAAACAAAGAAAAAAAATTAACATTTTTGACCTCTCAAGAACTTGATCAAGCAACTTACAAGTCATAATAAGATAGACAATAAAAATTACTCAATGCATTAATGAGCTATCTTTTCAAAATAATATAAGCTGAAAAATTATGAAAAATTAAGAAAAAAAAAGGGAAACAAAAAAGAAAGATAGAAAAAAAGATAAATAAGTTTCCTTTTATAATAAAATAAAATAGGCCTGATGCCCATGTTTGCTTTAAGAAAATATATATAAATAAGTTTGTTGATTTTAGATAGTGCAAAATTACCTAAATTAAATGCTTTCTCAAGTTTTTGAAAAATAAAAAATGCTTATTTTAAAGGAATTGAAATATTCAAAGGGTTATAGAATCCGCAAAATTAGAGCGTGTTACAATAAATTCGGATATAAGTTAAGTATATTCTTAAATATTTTTCTATTAATCTTTAATAAAGGACATTACAAAATAATGACATTTCAATACATAAAAAGACATAGTAGTACATAAATAGACATTTTAACTTTGTCTCAATTAACAATTAAAATATCACACTTTAAAATAGCACATCTAAGCACCTGAATTTGATTTAAGTTTCCAGTTAAACACCACAACTTTGAGATTGCACAATTTTATAATGCACATTCGAAAAAGTATGTTTACGATGCTAACTTAAAATCTTTGGGATAATTATCTAATTAGATAAACTTATACACTATATTTATCATATATAACATTTTTTTTAAAATTCGCCCATGTATCAATAAATTATCACATCATTAATATAGAACGAATTTCAAAAATTAATACTATATTTAATAATTATTCAAACTGTCACTATATTTGATAATTAAATCTCAAATTATCCCTATTTTTTAAAAGGAAAAAATGCTCAAATATGCCATTGAACTATTAGAAATGACTCATTTATGTCATCTGCTTAAAGTTTGGCTCATCTATGCCACTGTCATTATAGAAAAGGTTCATTCGAGCCATTATTTTTTAACGGTGGTTTTGCAAAACCATTTTTGTCACGTAGTCTCTTATTAAAGGTCCACGTCACCACATTCAAATCAGCCAATATTACTTAAAATCAAAATTAAAAATTGAGCCCATTAAATAAAATCCGACCCATACTCTACCTAATTAATGAGTTCGATTTTTATTTTAATGATTCAATTTGTATTTTAGCAGTGTGGATCGGGTTTTATTTTCATGGGTTCGATTTTAAATTTTGATTTCAAGTAATATTGGTTGATTTGAATTTGGTGGCGTGAACTTCTAATAAGAGGCCATGTGAAAAAAATGATTTTACAAAATCACTGTTAAAAATTAGTGACATGAATAAACTTTTTCTGTTATGACAGTAGCATAAATAAGCCAAACTTTTAACGATAGTGACATAAATGAGTGGCTTAATACATAGTCAACCCCTTAAAATTGTCGGAATATTCCATTTAGACACTCGAACTAAGACATGTTCCAATTGAACACCTCACCTCCTAATAAAGGGTTCCAATTAGATACTTTCAATTCAAATTTTGAAAAAACTTTTGCACGTGTTTTCATTCGTCTATTAGATAGTTAAGTTGACCACATGAAATATGTCACCTCCTTTAATTATACACATCAAGTATACAATGTCTGGGGTTTTACGGTTTATTGAGGTGAATGTGTATAACTAAAACAAATGACATATTATGTGGTTAACTTAATTATCTAATAGACGAATCAGAACACACGCACAAAAAATAATCTAAAATTTGAGCTGAAGATGACTAATTGGAACACTTTATTAGGAGTTGAGGTATTCAACTAAAACAGATCTTAGTTCGAGTATCTAAATGGAATATTCTGACAAGTTTAAGAGTATGGTTATGTATTAAGCCTTCAGTAAATATAAGTTTGTTTAACGAAAAAGGTATGTCTGTAGCAATTGTTAGACGATGGGTATATATGCAAGGCCTATTTTAACGAGAGATATATTCACTCTAAATCGCAAAATTGTGAAGTATACATAACATTCAGCTATCCTGAAACAAAGGTCAAGAACCATGACTCTTCGTATAGAAGACTTTAAGGCTGTATTTCCAATCTAACAGAACTAAAGGCCTCAAAAGTACTAGTTCAGCACTATTCTTCTGTTTTTATTGAATTCAAGTCCTTCTAAGTCCTGATATCCAGTAGCTAGCTAGCAGTGAGTGATCAGCGAGCGGAAAAAAAAGCAGAACAGCTCACGACGATCTTTCCTGTCTCTCTATGATTCAAGGACGCGGCACATGGTTTGTTCGTCTACCAGAAACTCTTCATTGAATGGTTTTGCTGCATCTGTGATAAGTCCCAAGTATGAGCTGATATCTTAACTACATTTGCATTTGTGATAAGTCCAAGTTGTTGTCGACATAAGTGAAGAGAGGAACTGAATTATCGCCAATTTAAGGCCCCATATCTACATGAGCAACAGGCATCAGCACATGGCTTTGCGTTCATTCATTTGTGACAGAACTTCATCACCAACTCAAAGCCTGTCTACAGCCTCTTGTACAACATCATTCTTATTCCGCTAAATGACACTTTCTTGGATGTGCTAGTTTAATTTGCACCACACTGTGCAGCTGTTGCATGCAGGTGCTTAATTACTCTGTTCCGCAGAAAAATTCTAAACGAGTAACAGGATTGTTAAAGCAAATATTACCAAAAAAGAGAAATTTAATCAGAACTAGAACCTCTACTATTCATAAATTGATCATGGAAGAAATTTTCTAGGTTCTTGTGTTTCTGAACTATACAGTAAATTTTCCTCTTTCTAATATCTAAGTTCTACTGCTTAACAAAAATTTCATGTGCAAGAGAATATGCACTTTGATACAAATCATGATCTCCTCAAACGGGATGTGAGATTAACGAACACATCCTCTTTGCAAGGTATTGTGAGACCACCCATTGGATGATCGAGGCCAAACTGTTCTTCAGCTTGAGTTAACAAGTCTTAAGATAAAGGCTGGCTCAAGTATGATATTGGCACGACGAATCTCTTCTTTTGACTCTCTCCTACATATACTGCACAATGACCTTTGGGAACATCTCCAGAATTTGAAGACCTCGTCAAGATTCTAGTACCTTGAATAAGGGGACTCATTTTGATACCCATATCGTGATACTTGGTATGTACTTTTAAAGTTTATGCGAAGACCTGAAGAAAGAATGAAGGATTTTTAGAAATACACAGCTAGTGAAAATTTATTGCAAGTCCGGGGACTAGTATGTGTGTATATATACAAGTTTATGACAAGTTTCATATCCAAATATTTAGTGGTGGTCAAGAGAAATTGGTGAGAGACAATGGTACATAAAGTTTTACATGGCTTTGCCTACTCTCTAAAGTATTCAGACCACAAATTTATTGAAGAACAAGACTAGGCCCCTCTTATTTTCATGATTTGTAACAAACGACACTCTTTGAATAAAATCCACAAGAATGGATGAAGATATGTTGACAGACACCAAAACAGAAAGCCACATGATGACTTTAATGAAGTGGTTTTTCTAGCACAACTAGCCAAGATGGAAATGTAAAGGTCACCTATCTACATGAAAAAGAAGAGAGCAGAACATGGTTTGGCTTCTCACCAGCAATTGTACATTTAATGGCTTTAAATTATTGGTCCAATCTGTTGTCTACCAAAGTGAAGAAATGAAGAAACTTGTTATTTTCCATCCTTTCAAACTAGCTTCATCCATAAATTTTCCGTCCCCATATCAACATGGCCAACAGGCATCGGCACATGGCTTTGCCTTCGGTGGTTAGTGACAAAAACATCACCTCCAACCCACAGCCTGTCTATAGCTTTTTATATAAATAACCCCCCTTCGGTGATCCTTTTTCATCATCAAGCACAAGCATTATCTATTTAGCCATCAATAGTTCTAAATTTCTAGTTTACTTTCTTGTTTTCAATCTTCCAAGTAAAAATGGCAATGCTCAGCGCTAAGAAACTCATTAAGATGGCTAGGAGATGGCAGAAGTTTGCAGCCATGCAGAGGAAGAGGATTTCATTTCCAAGAAATGGTAATGATGCAGACAGTTGTAGTACATCCTCATCCTCTATAGTTGAAAAAGGTCATTTTGTAGTCTATACAATTGATCAAAGGCGCTTCATGATTCCCTTGGCTTATCTTGAAAATGAGATCATTAGGGAACTTCTAAACATATCTGAAGAAGAGTTTGGGCTGCCGAGTGGTGGTCCTATTACATTACCCTGTGATTCAGCCTTCATGGACTACATCGTTTCACTAATCAAGAAAGGCGTAGCTGCAGGAGATCTTCACAAAGCGTTGCTCCTATCAATTCCTTCATGTTGCTGTTCAACTTCTTCTTTGCACCAACAAAGTGGAAATCAACAGATTCTTGTTTATTGAGTCAAGGCCGACATTCCTTTTGTACATGCTAGCTCTAAATAGTTTTTTAGAGAGGGAGGAGATTGATGAGTACATAATTGTAAATCACATCATACAGATAGAATATTATTATCAGAAAATTTACCATATTCATGACTTTTACTTTCAATTTGGTTATGAGTAGACCTAACAATCTAATCTTGGATTGGTACCTTTAATGTATAAACACCACTTTGTTTAGCGCAAGCATTTCACTTACTGCTGTACCTCCTTGATTGAAAGTTTGACTCTAAGGAGATCAATCAATCAACTATGCCTCCTTTTATGGGTATGCATATGTTCTAATCAGGCTTTGCTTAAGTATCGCGGGGCTTTGTCTTCTAAGTTAGCATCTAGTGTGAACATTGATTACGACATTTTGTGGTATTTTCAGAAGCAATTAGGTGATAAAAAAGTTAGCATCCAGTGTGAACATTGATTACGACATTTTGTGGTATTTTCAGAAGCGATTAGGTGATAACAAAGTTACAATCCAGTGTGAACATTGATTACGACATTTTGTGGTATTTTCAGAAGCAATTAGGTGATAAAACAAATGAGCTAACAAGTCTTGAATTTTTAAGACAGACTCAAGTATGATATTGGAACAACTGCAGATGTTTAAGACGTCCTTAAAATTCGATTAGATTGAATAAGTAGAGTCATTTGAGTCCCGTTCTTTCAAGATATGATTTTTGACTAAATAAACAAGAAACAAATAATCTTGAGAAATGCACAGAAAAGGAAAGCATTTTGCACTGTGTTCTACTTAAATACTTACTATATGTGTATATGTATGTTTATGAAAAGTCTCAAATCCAAAAGTTTAGTAGTCAAATGAAGTTTCACATGGTTTTGCCTACTCTGTTGTTATCCAAATATTCAGAGTAGATAAAGTTGATGACTTAGTTCCGCTACGTAATTTCTTGTTACTTATCACAAATGACGTTCTTATTCCACTAAATGATACTTTCTTGGATGTGCTAGTTTTCAAATATTAGCAAAAGAAAGATTAATCAGAACTAGAACGTCTCATATATTCAAAAAATTATCAGGAAGAATTTTCCCTTGTAGGTTCTTGTGTTTCTGAACTATACATTGAAAGTTTGTCTCTTAGTTTCCACTTCTAATACCTAAGTCCTACTATTTTACAAAATTTCATGACGCAAAAGAATTTGCACTATGATACTTCTACTGATCTTCTTAAGTGGGAAGTAAGATCAATAAACATGTCCTCTTTGCAAGGTATTTTGAGGCCACCCATTGGATGATTGAAGCCAAACTCTTCTTCAGATTGAGCTAACAAGTCTTGAAATAAAGGTTGGCTCAAGAATGACACTGGCACGACGAATCTCTTCTTCTGTCTCTCTCCGACATATACTGCACAATGACCTTTAGGAACACCTACGGAATTTGAAAACCTCCTCAAGGTTCTAGTACCTTGAATAAGAGGAGTCAGTTTGATACCCATTGTGAGATACTTTGTAACTTTAAATGATGACTTAAAAGAAAGTAGAGAATTTTGAGAAATACATAATGAGTGAAAGTTTGTTATGTGTTTTGCTTAAAATGCTTTCTATGTATGTGTATATATACAAAGTTAGTGGTAAGTTTCATATCCAAATTTAATGTTGAAGAGAATTTGGTGGCCATGGGTGAGAGACAATGGCACATGAAGCTTCACATGGCTTTGTTTACTATATTATTATCAAGTATTCAGACAATAAATTTGTTGAACAACAATACCAAGTGGGCCTAGTTGGAAGAAAGGAAGAAACTTATCTTTTATATTCAAACTAGCTTCATCCACAAATTTTAGGCCCCATATCAACTTGGCCAACAGGCATCAGCACATGACTTTGTCTTTGGTTAGTAACAAAAAACTTCAGCTCCATCTTGTATAAATAATCCCTCTTCCATGAGCTTTTTCATCATCAAGCACAAGCATTATCAATTCTGCCATCGAAGGTCTCTAAATTTCTTATTTACTTTCTTGTTTCCTATCTTCCGAAAAAAAAGAAGACAATGATCAGTAACAAGAAACTCATCAAAATGGCTAGGAGATGGCAGAAGTTTGCAGCCATACAGAGGAAGAGGATTTCATTTTCAAGAAATGGCAGAGATGCAGACAGTTGCAGTACATCCTCATCGTCAATAGTTGAAAAAGGACAGTTTGTAGTATATACAGTCGATCAAGCACGCTTTGTCATTCCATTGGCTTACCTTGAAAATGAGCTCATTAAGCAACTCTTGAACATGTCTGAAGAAGAATTTGGGCTACCGAGTGGTGGCCCTATTACATTAGCCTGTGATTCAGCCTTCATGGACTACATCATTTCGCTAGTCAAGAAAGGTGTAGCTGCAAGAGATCTTCATAAAGCGTTGCTCCTCTCAATTCCTTCATGTTACTGTTCAACTTCTTCTTTGCACCAAGAAAGCGAAACTCAACAGATTCTTGTTTATTGAGTCAAGGTCGACATTCTTTTTGTACATGCTAGCTCAAAATAGTTTTTTATAGAGGTCAGAAATTGAAGAGTACACAATTGTAAATCGCATCATACAAATTGAATTATATTTTATCAAAAAATTTACCATATCCACGGCTTTCACTTTTACATTTGGTTATGAGAAGACTGAAGACCTAACAATCTAAACTTGGATTGGTAAGGTCCCTAACTATTATTATTTGTGACAATTCCTAAGTGTTATTTGATGTCATAATTAATAGGTCCATTCAGTTGTCGACCAAATGAAGAAAGAAATAAACACATCATTTTCCAAAAACTTGAAATTTGATTAGATTGAATAAGAGGAGTCATTTTAAATTCAAAATGATGATCTAAGAATAAACCAGAAACAAATAATTTTGAGAAATACACAGAAAAGAAAAGCTTCTTGCATTGTGTTCTGCTCAAAAATTTTGTATACATAAGTTGATGGCAAGTATCACATCAAAAAGTTTAGTTGTCAAGAAAAAATAAGTATTCAGATGTTAAACGGTTAAACTTGTCGAAGAACAAGAGTAGTTCCCGTTGCTTCTCATGACTTGGAATCAATTTAAAGAAACTAGAATAGATAAGCAATGTACATTTGTTTCTTCTAAAATAGATTCTATGAATAAATAAGTCAAAAATTATCTTCTATCAAAATTATATTATCACAATAAAATCGTTTAACTATGTAATTTCTTGTTACTTATTATAACTATCATTCTTATTCCGCTAAATGACACGTTCTTGGATTGCACACTGGTGCTTAATTACTTTGTTCAGCAGAAAGATTCAAAAAGAACAACGGAATCGTTTAAGAAAATATTATGAAAAAGGATTAATCTGAACTAGGACTTTTGCCATTCATAAATTGATCATGGAAAAAATTTCGTGTTTCTTGTGTTTCTGAACTATACAGTGGAAGTTCCTCTCTTAATTTCCTCTTCTAATATCTAAGTCCTACTACTTCACAAAATTTCATGTGCAAAAGAATTTGCACCATGATCCTACTCATGATCTCCTCAAGCGGGATGTGAGATCAACAAACACGTCCTCTTTACAAGGTATTGTGAGGCCACCCATTGGATGATCGAAGCCAAACTGTTCTTTAGCTTGAGTTAACAAGTCTTGAAATAAAGACTGGCTCAAGTAAGATATTGGAACGACAAATCTCTTCTTCTGGCTCTCTCCTACATACACTGCACAATGACCTTTGGGAGCACTTCCGGAATTTGAAAACCTTCTCAAAATTCTAGTACCTTGAATAAGGGGAGTCATTTTGATACGAACTGTGAGATACTTTGTAACTTATAAAATTTATATGAAAACCTGAAGAAAGAATGAAGGATTTTTAGAAATACACAGCAAGTGAAAATTTATTGCAAGTCTGGCCAAGAGAAATTGGTGACCACTGATGAGAGACAATTGCACATGAAGTTTCACATGGTTTTGTTTACTCTCTAAAGTATTGAGACCACAAATTTGTTGAATAACAAAACTAGGTCCCTCTTCTTCTCATGATTTGTAAAAAAAGGACACTCTTAGAATAAACTCCACAAGAATGGATGAAGATGAGGACTTTTCCCTGGACCATCTGGTTTGGGAATAAGGTGACAGAGATCCAACACAGAATAGCCAAGATGATATTCAAATGTCCCCTATCTACATGAAAATGAAGGGAGAAGAACATGGTCTTGTTTCAAATTATTTGCATCGGTGAGAAGAACCAAGTATGAGCTGATATCATAACAAATAGGTGTAATTTGAAGGAAGAAACTTATAAATCTTTCATCTACAAATTCAAGGCCCCATATCAACATGGCCAACAAGCATCAGCACATGGATTTGCCTCCGGTGGTTAGTGGCAAAAACTTCAGCTCCAACACAAAGCCTGTCTGTAGCCTTATATATAAATAACCCCCCTTCCGTGATCCTTTATCATCATCAAGAACAAGCATTATCTATTCATCCATCAAAATTTTCTTGTTTCCAATCTTCCAAAAAAAAAATGGCAATGATCAACGCCAAGAAACTCATCAAGATGGCCAGGAGATGGCAGAAGTTTGCTGCCAAACAGAAGAAGAGAATTTTACTTCCAAGAAATGTTAGTGATGCAGATAGTTGCAGTGTCTCATCCTCTGTAGTTGAAAAAGGCCATTTTGTAGTCTACACAATCGATCAAAGCTGCTTCGTGATTCCCTTGGCTTATCTTGAAAATGAGGCCATTAGGCAACTTCTAAACATGTCTGAAGAAGAGTTTGGGCTGCCAAGTGGCGGCCCTATTACATTACCCTGTGATTCAGCTTTCATGGACTACATCATTTCACTAATCAAGAAAGGCGTAGCTGCAGGAGATCTTCACAAAGCATTGCTCCTCTCAATTCCTTCATTTTGCTGTTCAACTTCTTCTTTACACCAAGAAAGTGGAACTCAACAGATTCTTGTTTATTAAGTCATAATCAACATTCTTTTTGTACATGCTAGCTCAAAAATAGTTTTTAGAGAGGACGGAGATTGAAGATTACACAATTGTAAAGCGCATCCTACAAATTGAATATTATTTAATCAGAAAATTTACCAAATTCATGGCTTTAACTTTTCAATTTCATATGAGAAATCCTTAGTCCTAACAATCTAATCTTGGATCGTTACCTTTTTTATATATAAACAACACTTTGTGCACAATAATTTCTACTTCGGCACATTATTGATCGAGGAAATTAAAGTCTAAATGAAATGGAAGTTTGACACTAAGGAGATCAATCAATCAATTAGACCAGCGGATCTCGTGGTCGACAATCGTTCGGACTTGGTAAAGGTTGTCGCAGCACCTGTAGTAGGACAAATGACTTATCGCGATGCCTGAGCACCAATTTACCATGTCTCCGTCAGCGACACTCGTCAAGCAGACCGCAGGCCACGTGGATTGGCCAGGGTCTTCTTCAGCTAATGAGATCTCGATCCCGAAGCCTTTGAAAATTTCTAGTATATGTATACGGTACCCACGTTCAATAACTTTATGGTTATTATATATAGATGGTGGGTAAAGTTTAGTTACTTTAAATTTCCCTTTTTTTTTTTTTTAATTTTATTACTATATAGTAACTAAAGCTTATTGATTGTTTTGTTCCAACAAAATTAATTTCTCCTTATTTTTAAGGTAATGAAGAGTCCTATTCATGACTATTAAAAACCCTAGCAAGTGAAGAAAAACAAGAAATCATACCTTCCAATCAAATTTGCAAAGGTAATTAGTTTCTTTCTACCTCTGTGTGTGTGTTGCTTTTTGTTGAGCAAACTTAATACAACATCCTAACTCGAGGCGAAACCTGGATTTTCACTAAGGGACTTAAAACTCAGGAAGAAGGAATTTGAACTTGTATATACAGTATAATTTTTCGGTGAATGAGATTAGTATGAAAACGCTTGTGGCCCCTAGCACCATTATAATTATTAGGTTTTGACAAACCAAGTAGGTTTGGCTCAAACTATATATTTGTGTTAAAAGTTCATTTAATATGTATAAATAATCTATTCAATACCCGTCAATCAAAAAAGATTATGGTCCAAAATCCATAAAGTAAAAATCCTGGATCCGTAACTTAGATCACTATTTTTTAAATTAGCTTGCAGGGAAGAGAGTTGTGAAGCCGCCATAACGCTAATATATATTGTTGATCATCAGGTGAGTTCTGATTTCAGGTTGTTACAATTTTGTTTGTTGTTGGTTGGACTCTAGTTACTGTAGCTTTCTTCTTTAATTTACAAGTCTATGAGAAGGGGCCCAATCTCGTTTTTATGGTCAGCGTGGTGATAGGCTTCGTTTCTAGTACTGCCTTCGTGTATATATGTGTGTGTGTGTGTCCAAAAGATTAATTGTCTTTAACTTGTGAAATACTAAAGCAATTGCCTTGTCCTATCTAGACTATGTGAATTTACTGCGAAGACGGAATAATTATGGACATCCTCAATAGGTTACCCGTGACGTCTCTTCTTCGATTCAAATGTATATCAAAATTTTGGGAGACATTGATCTCCGAATCTTACTTTAAGATGAAGCATCTCAGTCATGCCAAGAATGACTTTAATTCCCAAAAACTTCTTGTTGGCCAACAATGGTTTTCTGATCGCATTATGTCTAACTTCTATTCTTCTACTTTATCGTCTGATCAACTCATTCAGGATGTACAAAATCGCCCTTCAAACTGCAATCCGTTTGGTATAGCCAACATTTATTCTTCTTGCAATGGGTTGGTTCTTCTTGGAGTTGTTAGTCATTTTCGTGAACAACTTTTGCTGTGGAACCCCTCCACAAGAGAATCGACAGAACTAACATTTCTGGGTTCAGGATTTAGACTAAAGGATACTACTTTCGGTTTTGGATATGACACAAATAGTGATGGCTATAAGATCCTTAAGCTGAACAAGGGTAAGCCCTTTCAATCTCCGTTGAGATTCTCACGCTAAAAAGTGGTTCATGGAGAAGTATTTGTAATAATCCAACTATTGTATGCCCTAAGACAGGATATCAAATGGAGATTCGTCCATATCACGACCAAGATCTTGTTATGGGTCCCGTGGTATTTGTACGTGGAGAATTTCCATGGCTTGGTCATTCGCTTAATTATTCTGTGGTTTCATTTAGTACTTCAAATGAGCTGTACAGAGATATACCGTTGCTAGAGCGAATGTATAGAGCTGACCACATACAGAGATCCAATTATGTCATTTCAGTATTGGGAGGAATGCTGTGCTTTTATTCTACTCATAATTATCACGGGGAAGTGCGTCACTTTTCAGTTGTGGGGAATGAAAGACTATCGTATTGTGGAATCTTGGACTGAATTGTTTATATTACATGATTCCGATATTTATTTTGCCAAACCGAAATATAGGTATGCAGATGGTGAAGTACTACTACGTTGTAGACTTGGCATGCATAGGGGAGGACGTGGTGGTGATGTATTTAGGACATCCAAAGGACAAGTTGGATTATTATGAACTCAATGTTTATTCCAGGAAGGAATTGTTTATACAGAAAGTTTGATCTCTCCGAAATTACTTATAATATTTTATATATGATCGAGACACATTTTTTCTTTCCGAAAGCAAGGACGTGTAATTCTGTAAAGTTTATCTATTGCTCGCAAAGTCTTAGTTCCGAAATATATTTATCAAAGTTGTCAGCTTACTTCATGTTCTCCAATAAGTGATTGAAACCCCATATTTTTTAACCTATTATTGCTTGTCTAGTTGTATATACTAGTTGCTACAAGTAATGCACTATTTATTCCTAGAAGATTTATGTATTAGGTTCATGTAAACTGAAACAGAGCGATTAAGTTCTTTTATAATATTATCAATATTTTTTATATTGCGGTGTTTGGGTCAATATGTGTGCACCTCAACTATTCTACATAGTACCTGCTACCTTCCACTGATACAAGTATCGAATAACTTTGAAAACAACACGAGGAATAGAACTAGATATCGAATAACTATGTCCTCCAAAAATTAGACAGATATATAGATGAAAAAAAAATCACTTTTTTCTAAAATGTCAAAGAATAAAACAAGTTGGAGTCAAGAAAATGGTGTATAATAAATGTTAACATTCTCTATACACTTGTTGAGTATCATGTCTCTACTACAAAACTTATGACAGTTAACTTAACAAACTAGCAATTGCGGGTTTCGTTGTTCTTGAAGGTATGAAGCTGATGAGCATCGACTGGAAGGAACAGAAACAAGCAAAGCTTTCTGAAGATCTGCGGCTACACCTCTTTCGATGAGTGAGACGATATAGTTCATGAACAGTGCATCACATGGTAATGTGATAGGGCCATCACTTGGAAGTCCAAACTCTTCTTCAGACATGTGTAACAGTTGTCTGATTACCTCGTGTTGAAGATAAGCCAACGGAACCACAAATCGCTTCTGGTCAGTTGTATATACCACAAAATTCCCTTTGCCAACTATAGAAGATGATGTGCTACAACTCTCTGCATCATTGTACTTGGATCTTGGAAAAGAAATTCTCTTCCTTTGCTTAGCTGCGAACTTCTGCCATTTCCTTGCCATCTTGATGAGTTTCTTGGCGCTGATCATATTGATTTCTTTGGAATATAGGAAAGAAAAAAGTTGATCTTTTAAGAGATTTGATTTACTGCTATCTTCTTGATGATCAAATGTCTCATAGAAGCAGTTTATTTATAGATCTAGTTGTCAACTTGAGTTAGGTATTTAAGGCAAAATCATGTGCTGCTGTTGAATATGGAACCTATTGAATTGTGGACATGTCTGGTTGTCTAGTTTTCAACAAAGAATTTGATGCATTTATTCAATTTTCTGTCACCATATCTTTAAATCAAGTGGTCCAGGACTAATTCATCACTTTCATCTATTCTTGTGGCTCTTAATTTTAAGGGTGTTTTCTGTTCCAAATCATGAGAAGCAGAGGGACCTAGTGTTGTTCGTCAACAAATTTATGGTATAATTTCTTTGACAATAACGGAGTAGGAAAAACCATGTGAAACTTCATGTGCCATTGCCTCTCACCAATTAGGTATGAAACCTGCCATTAACTTATATGTTCACTCAGAGACAGGAATTTAGCAAAATACAAGTATCTAGACGGTGAAAAGACTTCCCTTTTCTGTTTTCATTTTGTTGGTAAAAACTTATCCACACCGGGTTTCACTTTCTGTGTAATTCTCCAAATTCTTGGTCTTTCTTTTCCTTCATCATTAAGAGTTACAAAATATTCCTCGAGACAATGGATATCAAAGTGACTCCGTATATTCTTGCTAATCGAATTCTAAGGAGGTCTTGAACATGTGGAGGTGTTCCAAAAGGTCATTGTGCAGTATATGTAGGAGAGAGCCAGAAGAAGAGATTCGTCGTGCCAGTATCATACTTGAGCCAGCCTTTATTTCAAGACTTGTTAGCTCAAGCTGAAGAAGAGTTTGGCTTTGATCATCCAATGGATGGTCTCACGATACCTTGTGAAGAGGACATGTTCATTGATCTTACTTCCCGCTTGAGAAGATCATGAGTAGTATCATAGTCCAAATTCCTTGCACCATGATATTTTGTAGAATAGTATGACTTGTAAATGAGAAAGAGGAGATTGTAGAGAGAAATCATTTTCATTGTATAGTTGAGACCACAAGAACCTTGGAGTATTCCCTATGTAAATTTATAACTTGAAGTAGTTCTAGTTCTCATTAATTTTTCACTCTTTAGTCATATTTGCCTAGACAATTCTCATATTTTTCTACTATCATGCTGCTGAACAAGTATTGAAGCACCTCCATTCTTTAGCTGCACTCGTGTGGAGGAGACTAGTGCATTGGAGAGTGTCACTTTACGGGGGAAAATGATTAATTCGAGCAATTTTCATTTTCTTTTGGGATGTGCCTGAAATCTTGCATCAGACTTGACTCAGAAATAGCTAAATTTTGGTGAAAAATCAACTAATCAACGGAGATAGGCCATCAAACACTCCGCTGAGTTAGGCCATTTGCAATTCTAATCGCCACTGTTTTATTGTAGTCAACACTGGGCAATGTATACAACTACATCAAGAAATGAAGATAGTTGAAAGGGTTCTCTTTAGATATCTGAATTTAGCTTCTGTCTGACCTAACGACCTCATGGATTTGTCTCTTGTGCTTGATAATATTTAACATGACCCAAACCATGGCGTTGTTTGCTTTGACCTGAAAGAACTCATGAATTTGTCCCTTGGGCTGCACCATCATCGAGCCCAAAGGCGCACATACCCTGTGAACTTGCTTTATACCTTATAAAGCTCATTATATTCCTCTCCCATTCCGATGTGGGATTCACCTAAGGTATCATTTGCATCCATCCTGGGTGTCACTAAAGATTGCTCTTTCTTCACATCTTTCCATTTTTTAATAGAAATACATCTTTGATCTACTTTAATAGCCTCTTCATTTTTCGTTCTTTCCCTCAAACAAATAAATGGAATTAGAATCCTGAAAGGAAAGTGTAAAGATTTCTAGTCATGCATTTGATCATACCAAATACCAAATTTTGATTAAATTCTATACATTCAGAAAAATTAGTCCAGAAAAAAAAGTGAGAGAATATCATTGAAGAAAGTTGGTGCCCACTACTTATCTCAGGGACCAGGTCCTCAGCGTAGTTCCACTTGAAGCAGTAAGTAAATTAACACACAATTTTTACGTGTAAAACTCCCTAACTCCAGGAGAAAAAACCACGAACTCACTTTCACTAACTCTTCAAGTTTTATGATTACAACTCAATAATCAAAAGAACTAACTCTAGTACCTAACTCAAACAATAAACTCTTATTGTTTCAACTCACTCAAACTCACTCTCTCCAACAAGCCAAACCCACTTCTTGTTACAACTTCTCACAAACTCTCTTTCAAGAAGCCAAACCCACTTCTTGCTACACGTCTCACAAACTCTCTCAAGAAGCCAAACCCACTTCTTGTTACAAGCCTCACAACACACACTCTTTGTCCTAACAATCACACAAGATTGAACTAGAAACAATTCTCTCTTTGTGTCTTCGTTTGAAAAGCTTGCTTGAGATCTCTATTGCTTGAGAATACTCCTTCTCAGCTTTGTGCAATAGGTGATTGAATTCTTCGTAGCTCCAATGCTTTTATAGAGGTCTCAAGCTCTCTCCTCTTCTTGAAAGGAAAACACAATCCTTTCCTTGTAGGAGTTGGTTGCCGCCTAGAAGGTCCTCTCCTTGTTGAACTTGGACACTGTTTTGCTTGCCTTCTTTCCTTCTTTCTTTACACGATTGTTCTCTCCTTCTTTGACTAGGATGCGTCTTTTATAGTTGGTTTCCATAAATATCTTTTTACCAAAAATAGGTTTTGCCTCATTATCAAAACTTGTTTGACAAGGTTCTTCAGACAAGGTTCTTCAATCATCTTCTTGATTAATCTGCTGTAGTAATTTGCAGTTTCTTTACAAACCAAATTGATTATGAAATGAAATTTAACTTCAAAGAAAGTCTAAAAGACGAACACTTTTGAACTCTTTACAATTAATTTTCATGTCATTTAGACTTGTGTTAGTGTGATTCATATGTCTGTAAATTTCGATAGACAAAGTTGATTTGCTGAGATGAAATGATAATTCTACTCCAAGATGAAAAATAGAAGCTATAGGTCTGGTTAATTTCAAGATCTCTGTTCCAATTTGTAAAAATACAAGCTTTCAGTTTCCTATTTTTCACTTGCTATACAAACTATTTTGAGCTAAAATCTACAAAATCATGATGTCTTGACTCAATAAACAAGAATCTGTTGATTCCCACTTTCTTGGTGACAAGAAAAAGTTGAACAGCAAGATGAAGGAATTGAGAGGAGCAATGCTTTGTGAAGATCTCCGGAAGCTACACCTTTCTTGATTATTGAAACGATGTAGTCCGTGAAGGCTGAATCACAGGGTAATGTAATAGGGCCACCACTCGGTAGTCCAAACTCTTCTTCAGACATGCTTAAAAGTTGCCTAACGACCTCATTTTCAAGGTAAGTCAAGGGAAATGCATAGCGCCTTTGATCAATTGTATAGACTACAAAATGGCCTTTTTCAACTATACAGGACGAAGCTGTACTGCAACCGTCTGCGTTACTTCCATTTCTCGTAAATGAAATCCTCTTCCTCTGCTTGGCTGCAAACTTCTGCCATCTCCTTGCCATCTTGATGAGTTTCTTAGCGCTGAGCACTGCCATTTTCTTGGAAGATTGGAAACAAGAAAGTAAACTAGAAATTTAGAACAATTTGTTGGCTGAATAGATAATGCTTGTAGTCGATGATGAAAAACATCATAGAAGGGGGGTTATTTATATAAAAGGCTATAGACAGGCTTTGAGTTGGAGCTGAAGTTTTTGTCACTAACCACCGAAGGCAGAGCCATGTGCCGATGCTTGTAGGCCATGTTGATATGGGGCCTTAAATTTTTGGATGAAAGATTATAAGGTTCTTCCTTCAAATAATTTGAAGCCATTAAATGAACAATTGCTGGTGAGAAGCAAGACCATGTTCTTCTCCCTTCATTTTCATGTAGATAGGGGACATTTGAATATCATCTTGGCTATTCTGTGTTGGATCTCTGTCACCATATTTTCAAACAAGATGGTCCAGGGAAAAGTCCACATCTTCATCCATTCTTGTGGATTTTATTCTTAGAGTGTCCTTTTATTACAAATCATGAGAAGAAGAGGGGCCTAGTTTTGTTGTTCAACAAATTTGTGGTCTCAGTACTTTAAAGAGTAAACAAAACCATGTGAAACTTCATGTGCTAGACGCCAGACTTGCAACAAACATTCACTTGCTGTGTATTTCTAAAAATCCTTCACTCTTTCTTTAGGTCATCATATAAAATTTTATTTTACAAAGTATCTCACAATGGGTATTAAAGTGATTCCATTTATTCAGGCTAATCGATTCTTAAGGAGGTCTTCAACATTTGGAGTTGTTCCGAAAGGACATTGTACAGTATATGTAGGAGAGAGCCAGAAGAACAGATTCGTCGTGCTAGTATCATACTTGAGCCAGCCTTTATTTCAAGACTTGTTAGCTCAAGCTGAAGAAGAGTTTGGCTTCGATCATCCGATGGGTGGTTTCACAATACCTTGCAAAGAGGGTGTATTTGTTGATCTCACTTCCCGCTCGAGAAGATCATGAGTAGGATCATAGTGAAAATTCTTCAACAAATTTTGTAAAATAGATGAGACAGAGAGAGGATTAAGAGAGGAATGTTCACTGTATAGTTCAGAAACACAAGAATAGAAAGCGTTCTACTTCTGATTAATCTCCGTTTTGGTAATATTTGCTTAAGCAATTCCCTTATTCTTTTAGAATTTTTCATCTGAACAAAGTAGTTACATATACCTGCATGCAACAGATTCGTCGATCTTGTGGTGGAAACTAGCACATCCAAGAGAGTATCATTTAGCGGAATAAGAATGAGCTTTGTGATGAGTAACAAGAAATTACCCAGTTAAATAATTTTGTTGCGACAATATAAGCTACTTTTTTTTACTTAATTTTTCTTGGAACGTTTTGAAGAAACAAATGTACATAAATTATCCCATTTATTTTAAACTTATTATGATAGGTTGTACCCTAAAGTGGGTGCATATAGTACATAGAGGATAAAATGAGGGAAGCTCGTCTGAATCGATCTGGCCATATCCTAGTGGACCTTCGGATGCACGGGTCAATAGGTGAAATAATATAATGCTGGAAGGTGATAAGAAGGAATAGGTTTGACCAAATATGACACAGTGTGCTCAAAATATTAACAACCTCTTGGAGCCAACACGGACTTAAGTGAGAGCATAAAACAATGGATGCAAATGAATCTCTACATGTAGTTAGGGTTAAACTTTAGCTGGTACAGTTAACATTACGTCTAGTGTTGCCAAATGTATTGTTATTAGTTAAAGATGTTGAGGTAAAAACTAGATTTTATAGAATGTGACATAAAAAACAATTTTTTCACTCAGAATGGATAAAGACGATTCATATAATTGAGGCTAAACAGTTTGTGTTTGATTCATAGGATAAACATCCTTCGTATCATCGAGACTTTGTTAGATCAAAGAGGTGCCGCAGTAAGTGAAATGTGTGTGCTAAACAAAGTGGTATTTATACATAAGAGATATCAATCCAAGATTAGATAGTTATTTCTCATAACCAAATTGAGAAGTAAACGCGTTGAATATAATTTTCTGAAAAAATAATATTCAATCTGTATAATCTGCTTTACAATTGTGTACTCTTCAATCTCCACCCTCTCTAAAAACTATATTTGAGCTAGCATGTACAAAAATAATATTGGCCTTGACTCAATAAACAAGAATCTGCTGATTTCCACTTTCTTGGTGAAAAGAAGAAGTCGAACAGCAACATAAAGGAATTGAGAGGAGCAACGCTTTGTGAAGATCTCCAGAAGCTACACTTTTCTTGATTAGTGAAATGATATAGTCCATGAAGGCTGAATCACAGGGTAATGTAATAGGGCCACCACTCGGTAGCCCAAATTCTTCTTCGGACATGTTCAAGAGTTGCCTAATGACCTCATTTTCAAGGTAAGCCAATGGAACGACAAAGCGTGCTTGATCAGCTGTATATACTACAAAATGTCCTTTTTCAACTATAGACGATGAGGATGTACTGCAACTGTTTGCATCACTACCATTTCTTGAAAATGAAATCCTCTTCCTTTGCATGGCTGCAAACTTCTGCCATCTCCTAGCCATTTTGATGAGTTTCTTGGCACTGATCATTGCCATTTTTTTTGTTGGAAGAAAGTAAATAAGAAATTTAGAGACCTTTGATGGCTGAATTGATGCTTGTGCTTGATGATGAAAGGGCTCATGAAAGAGGGATTATTTATACAAGAGGCTGCTGATAAGTTTCTTAGGCAAAGCCATGTGCTGATGCCTGTTGGCCAAGTTGATATGGGGCCTAATATTTGTAGATGAAGCTAGTTTGAAAATAAAAGATGATAAGTTTCTTCCTTTCTTCTCTTTGATCAACTAGGCCTACTTGGTATTTCTCACCAATGCCAATAATTTGAAAAAATTAAAGGAACAATTGTTGGTAAGAAGCAAAACCATGTTCTACTCTCTTCTTTGTCTTGTAGATATGTGACCTTTAGATTTCCATCTTGGCATCAACATCATCAATCCTTGTGGATTTTGTTTTAAGGGTGTCCGTAAAATAAAAGCGGGGCCTAGAGTTGTTTTTCAACAAATTTATTGTCTGAATACTTGATAGTAACAGAGTAAGCAAAGCCATGTGAAACTTCATGTGCCATTGTCTCTCACCAATGGCCACCAATTTCTCTTCACCATTAAAATTTGGATATGAAACTTAACACTAACTTTGTATATATACACACATACATAGAAAGCTTTTTATGCAAAATCACAACTCTCATTTGCTGTGTATTTCTCAAAAATCCTTCATTTATTCTTTTAAGTCATCATTTGAAGTTACAAAGTATCTCAGTATGGGTATCAAAATGAGTCCCCTTATTCAAGGTACTAGAATCTTGAGAAGGTTTTTGAATTCCGAAGGTGTTCCCAAAGGTCATTGTGCAGTATATGTAGGAGAGAGCCAGAAGAAGAGATTCGTCGTGCCAATATCTTACTTGAGCCAGCCTTTATTTCAAGACTTGTTAACTCAAGCTGAAGAACAGTTTGGCTTCAATCATCCAATGGGTGGTCTCACAATACCTTGTAAAGAGGACGTGTTTGTTGATCTCACATCCCGCATGAGATCGTGAATTGTATCATAGTGCAAATTCTCTTGCACATGAAATTTTGTAGAGTAGTAGGACTTAGATATTAGAAAGGGGAGATTTAGAGAGGAACTTTCACTGTTAATATTCCATGATCAATTTATGAAGCAGAAGTTCTAGTTCAGATTAATCCTTTTTCATAATATTTGCTTACACGATTCCGTAGTTCTTTTTGAATTTTTCTGCTGAACAAAGTAAGTAAGCACCTGTGTGCAATCCAAGAAAGCGTCATTTAGCGGAATAAGAATGACAGTTGCAATAACCAACAATAAATCACATCGTTAAACGATTTTGTTGTGATAATATAATTTTGATCTAAGCTACTTTTTAACTTATGTATTCCTAGAATCTATTTCAGATAAACAAATGTACATATGGTTAAATTGCTTATCTATTTAGTGGCTTTAAATTTTAATGATGTCCTTGATTCCAACTCATGAGAATCAACGGGGCCGCCTACTATTGTTCTTCAACAAGTTTAACCGTTTAACGTCTAAATACTTTTTCTTTTTGACAACTAAACTTTTTGATGTCAGACTTGCCATCAACTTACATATACAAAATATTTTAGCAGAACACAATGCAAGAAGCTTCCTTTATTCTTAGATCATCATTTTGAATTTAAAATCATATCTTGAGAGAATGGGAATCAAGATACTTCATACTTGTTTGAAAGAAGGAAGATGATGAGTTTCTTTCTTTCGTCATTTGGTCGACAACTGAATGGATCTATTATTTATGACACCAAATAACAATTAAGACTTCTCACAAATAATAATAGTTTGGGACCTTTTGAATGAAGAATCAATATCTTAGTGGTGTTAGTACATAAAAGCTACCAATCCAACATTATAGTGTTAGGTCTTCTCATAACCAAATGTAAAAGTGAAAGCTGTGGATATGGTAAATTTTCTGATAAATTAATATTCAATCTTTATGATGCGCTTTACAATTCTGTTCTTCAGTCTCTGCCCTATCTAAAAACTATGTTGAGCTAGCATGTAATGAAAAAATGTTGATTATGACTCAACAAACAAGAAGCTGTTGGTTTCCACTTTCTTGGTGCAAAGAGAAAGTTGAACAACAAGATGAAGGAATTGAGAGGAGCAATGCTTTGTGAAGATCTCCTGCAGCTACGCCTTTTTGTATTAATGAAATGATGTAGTCCATGAAGGTTGAATCACAGGGTAAAGTAATAGGGCCACCACTCGGAAGCCCAAATTCTTCTTCGGACATGTTCAAGAGTTGCCTAATGACTTCATTTTCAAGGTAAGCCAAAGGAATGGCAAAGCGTGCTTGATCAGCTGTATATACTACAAAATGTCCTTTTTCAATGATAGATGATGAGGATGTACTGCAACTGTCTGCATCACTACCATTTCTTGAAAATGAAATCCTCTTCCTCTGCATGGCCGCAAACTTCTGCCATCTCCTAGCCATTTTGATGAGTTTCTTGGCACTGATCATTGCCATTTTATTTTTTTTGGAAACAAGTAAGTAAATAAGAAATTTAGAGACCTTTGATGGCTGGATTGATGCTTGTGGTTGATGATGAAAAGGCTCATGAAAGAGGGATTATTTATATAAGAGGCCGCTGACTACTTTTGAGATGGAGCTGATGTTTTTGTTAGGCAAAGCCTTGTGCTGATGCCTGTTGGTCATGTTGATACGGGGCCTTAAATTTGTGGATGAAGCTAAGTTTGAAAATAAAAGATGATAAGTTTCTTCCTTTCTTCTCTTTGATCAACAACCAATTAGGCCTACTAGTTATGTTATCAGGTCATACTTGGTATTTCTCACCAATGCCAATAATTTGAGTCCATTAAATGAACAATTGCTGGTAAGAAGCAAAACCATGTTGTGCTCTCTTCTTTGTCATGTAGATTGGTGACCTTAGGAATTGTGGATATAGTTGGTTGTCTAGTTTTAGGTTGATGAATTTTTTCCGTTTTGCGCAGAATAACAACAAATAGGGCTATACAAAAGTTCATGTGGTATTTCCTTCCACTAAAATTCTAAGTGCTTGTCAAAGATTTTAGAAGGAAATATCATGTGGTACTTCATGTTGTTAACAGAATTGCAGGGATCGAGTGAGATCCGAGAATTCAGAGGCTGTACAGGAACTCTACGGAGGAGTTCGAGGTTAACAGCTCAAATAAATGGAGGGGAAAGAAGAGTTGAAGAAGAAGAAGTAGAATAGGACTTGTAATACTTTTCATTCATGAATGTAATGATCTGAATACAATGATTTATAGACTCGATTAGAATACAATGGGATCCAAGTTCTGTTACTGATTCTAACTAACTCTAACACACTAACCAATTGGACTAACTAACTGTAACTAACTAATCTAAAATATGTGTATCAGTACTCCCATCCGCAAAAGATCCTTGTCCACAAGGATCAAATTGAGGAAACCAAATTTTAAGAACATTAAAGAACTCCAAAGTAAGCTTCCCTTCTAAAGTAGCAGGACTATTCAGCTCATGAGAGAGAGCTACCAAAACCCTTTTAATCTCCATGACATGTTGTTCATCAAGTTCCATTCCCTTGTTGTCAACTACAACCATTTCTATGTAGATTTTTCCTTCAAGTGATTCAACTCCAAATGCTTCACTCATCTAACTCTAGTTTCTCTAGCTTTTTTTCCATCAATGTTTCCTTCAAGTGATTCAATTCCAGAGTGTTCTCATTATCCAGAGTGTTATTGAATTCATCCATACACACACCCGCAACCCACGGATCTGATTCCGTTGTTACCAATGATAGAAAACCATCAATCCACACTTTTGCTATTTCTTCTGCAATTAATATTGGTCCTTCATCTATTATTAGAAAGACTGATTTCTCAGTCTCCTCACATGGACAGGTCTTCTTATCACTCGCCGAGTTTTCCCATAAATCGCAGGAAGACGTAACCTTGGAAAGAATTTTATCAAAACGAGCTTGCCATGAGAGCACTTCCTTCCAAGCAGCTCTTGAATAAACAGCACAAGTTCGGTTGTTAATTGCATTTTTCACCCTCGGAAACCTAACTTGACCAGATTTGAGTTCAAGGAATTGTTGCTGCCCTTTATTATCAACAAACTTATCCAATTCCCATTGCTTTGCACCAACTCCATTACGTTTCTCCTTCTCATTATCCAAAATCATATTCTCATATTCTAACATGTAAGCATTACAAGAATTCACATTAAAACAACCAACCAGAATAGGGTACCAAGAAGCCAAAGATACAAAATCATATATCATATTATTCCTTGACATTCCCTTTCTCTCAGGCAATTGATCGAACATGTAAGAAGCAGTTACTTCTCTTCCAAATTTAGAAGATACATCCAGAACGAGCAGATCAAAATCTACCTCAGGACCTTCTAGAACTCGAGAAGGAGAGAATTGAGAAGGCATGAAGAGTCCGACCATTCCAGCTTCTGTATCGTTCTTGTTTCTTGTTCTCACTAATTCATCTTCATTAGAATTAGCTTTTTCACTGTTTAAAAAAGTTGTACACACTTTGTCCCCATTTTCTATGAGAAGAACATCGATAACACAACCTCCAACATCTCCTATATTACTCTTATCTTCCACAGAAGGTGCATCAAGAGAACAATCTTCAAAACCATCTGCATCTCCTTCATTTTCCGTAAAAAGTGTGGCAAGAAGCATGTCTTCAAGAATTTCAGATTCTGTTGCTGAAGAATCTGTATCCAGAGAAGAAATTTCAGTATATTCATCAAGAGATTGTTCCTCCAATTGCTTCTTCAAGCTCCATCTATCCAACAATTCCAATGCACATTTCAAGCGTTCTTCCATACTTTGGAGTGTTACTTTAATGTTTACGAAATGACTTTGAAGTGTTCACATTCTTCTATGGTCCAAGAACTGTAAGGCTCTGATACCAATGTTAACAGAATTGCAGGGATTGAGTGAGATCCGAGAATTCAGAGGTCGTACAGGAACTCTACGGAGGAGCTCGAGGTTAACAACTCAAATAAATGGAGAGGAAAGAAGAGTTGAAGAAGAAGAAGTAGAATAGGACTTGTAATACTTTTCATTCATGAATGTAATGATCTGAATACAATGATTTATAGACTCGATTAGAATACAATGGGATCCAAGTTCTGTTACTGATTCTAACTAACTCTAACACACTAACCAATTGGACTAACTAACTGTAACTAACTAATCTAAAATATGTGTATCACATGTGGCATTGTTTTTACTTTTACCTGTGCTTAACTTGAAGGAAGTTGACTACTTCTTTAATATTGTTTCATATTCACTTGACATGGAAATCTTCTGAGAGCAATTGGGAGGCACCAGTACATGTGAACCATAAGGCTAGCTTTGTTTCCATTTGATTAGTCAGAAGCTAGCAGTAGGGGTATTGATGTTTGGCTAAATGGTAGCTGGTAGGGCCTGTTGTATTGAACAATATGGTCTAAATTTATAAATACTTGACAATTTGGTAGAAAGCGAGACCATTTGATGATTTGTCTGCTATTGAGTTACTTGAATTTCTTCTGTTTGTTCCTCTACAGCTATGATTCCTCATATACTCGAGTTCTCAAAACGTCTTCGACACTAGGAGATCTTCCAAAGGGTCATTTTGTTGTCTATGTTGGTGAGAACCATAAGAATAGAGGTTCATTGTCCCGATTTCGTTCTTGAGCCAAGCTTCTTTTTCTTTTCAAGATATGCTGAGGGAAGCTGAGGATCATCCGATAGTTTACAATTCTTTGTGGAGAGGAACTCTTCATTAATCTCACTTCGCGCCTGAGTAGGACACGAGAGGGGAAACAATTATCTTTTTTTGCTGACACAAGTTTGTAAAGCAATGCAAGAGATGGTTAATATATTATACAGTTGAGGGCCGGGGCTGGAAATCACCGTGCTTCGTCCAGTGGACATCTCAACTTTATTTTAAGAAAAATGCGAATTTCCAACAGAGCTGTCAGACCACTGTCTGAAATCTGGAATTTTTGAGGGAAAGGCCGTTGGAAATAGTTGTTATGAGTACAATTTTGACGGATTTCCAACACAAAGGCCATCAGAAATTCGCGTTTTTTCCGGTTATCACTTCAGCAGATGCAGAAGCAAGATATAAGTTTTTCTGCAAAGTAAAAAAAAGGAACATTTAGTAGTGTCACCAAGAATTCTTCAATGGCTTCTCCAACAATGCTGAAAGGTACATCTCGTTTAGCTCGGGGCCTCTATCGAGCTTTCTTCCCACAATCCACTTCACCTTATTGAAACCAATACTATCGATAAGTGGTGCATAAACTTTCTCCAACTGCTCAACCAACACAGAAGAAGTGGTCAAGCCAAAACAGTCCACCAGGCCTTAAGGTTCATTGAAATCGTTACAATCGTTAAGTTCCTTTCTCTCATTCTTACAGCAAATGTAGCCACACCACCTCCAATATTGAGTCCAATTCTAATCGTTACAGCCTTCATTACTCCTAACACTTCATCGATCGAGAAGTCAAGACCAGCACCATTTTTCGTTGTCCAGCGAGTTTTCTCTCTGCCATTAAGATCAAAACAATCTTAACAATCATCAAAGCCTCTCTGAGTCTTAATGCGATTGATCAAACAATCATAATTTTGCAAGTATACGCAGTCCATACAACAGAAAAATCCGATGGTGTTTCCCATAAGCTCTCAGGAACAGGATAAGGCTCAACATATTCTTGTGGAACAGCTACACAACATCTACGTCGAGGAAGTGGCTCACAACATTTAAGTAGCAACATTTGCGCTAAATGTTCATCATCGGGGCAAGACACGTTCACATTGTATGACATGTAACGATTAAGTGAATCTCGAAACAGAGTACATGGAAGGCAAATGAAGAATGTTAAGAGATTTGAGGACAAGGAAGGCAAAGAACAGGGGAATTCATTCCAAACTCTCCAATTTAAAGAAAAATGGAAGTGTAGTGAAGGATGTAATGCCAAAATTAGTTTTTCAACTGGTGTTTGATATGCAGTGGAGCCACGGCTAATCCGGATTCGCGCCAGTTATGATCATGATGTATGATAAACTAATTTAGTACTCTCTCTGCCCCAAGTAAGTGTCAACTTAGCAAAAAAAAGAAATTTGTCGCAAAATAAGTGTCAACTTAGCAAAAGATTGTGTCCCAAAATAAGTGTCTATTTAGGAATTCAAGACAAAAATTAGCATGTTTTTCCAACTATACCCTTATACTCCATCTTCTTAATAGTGTTCAACTTTCAAGAGACATTTATTAAATAGGGGTAGTTTAGTAAACTATACATTGTTGGTAGTGAGAACTTGTAAGGTACTCATGTGAAACTCAAAAGATGTCCAACTTATACACTAGCTCAATGATCAGAGGTCTCGAGTTTGATCATCAGAATGGAGAAACTCTAGATAGGGAGACCTTATGAAGTAATAGCTTTGACAAGTGGCAAATATAGCACTTTTGGAACAGACTTCTTCTTGAGTCCTTGGTGCCTTTTTGTTTATGTTTGCATGCACAATTGGATACATGATATAGTTCCTTTTCTTGTAAATTTAAAATAGGGCAAAGGGACAAATATACCCCTCAACTTTGCGATTTAGAGCAAATATGTCCTCCGTTAAAAAAGTGGAGTAAATATACCCCTGTCGTCTATGAAATGGTGCAGATATACTCTTTTTACTAACGGGGCTGTATTTTTTTAATTAAATAGAGTAATATTTATCTTCTTTTTTAAAATTGAAAAAAGACAAATGAATTTATTTTTAACTAGTCTGTTTATTCTTTATCTGACCCAACCCGCACAAATCAAACAAAAATAATAACCGCCAAATTTTTAATTTAGGAAACACCCGATGAAAATTAAAATATTCGTATTTCTAACTGTGTAGTACCTGCATAACCATCTGTACTTTTTCTATGAAAATATATTTTAGATTAGTTAGATGAAACTGTATTTTTAGCACCGTTTTACCTATCAAATATAAATTCATTTGTCTTTTTTTAATTTTAAAAAATAAGATAAATATTATTTAATTAAAAAATACAATTCTGTTAGTAAAAAGGGTATATTTGCACCATTCCATAGACGGTAGGGGTATATTTGCACCATTCCATAAACGGCAGGGGTATATTTGCTTCACTTTTTTAACTGAGGGTATATCTGTTCTAAATCACAAAGTTGAGGGGTATATTTGCCCCTTTTTCCTTTAAAATAAAATGAAATCTAGGGTATATCTTTTGCCATCCTTGACTCCAAATGATTAATTGGTGATGTTTTGAAATGCACATCTTTAATAGATATTCCAAGAGTGTCATACAAATGGAAGGGAGTTATAATCAACATTTCCTTTTTAGTTCTTTTAAAGAGTCTGTCAACTGTTTATGTCTTATTTGAAAACAGTAACGATAGAAAGCACATAAGAAGTTAGTGATCATTAGTTAGAAACTATTGTTTATAAGAACATTCACGTCTTTCGATTTTTTTAAATTTGGGAATTGTTACAAAAATAAGAAAACATAATCAAAGAAGAAATTTGAGGGGGGAAAGATAAAGCCCAAGTGGAAAAAGTGACTATTCTGAATAGTCATGTTATATATTCTCATGATATATAACACCCTTGCTAACAAGGAATAATTGAATTTAAAAAATATATCCATTTAAATTAATGAATTAAATAAAACCTGAAAATACCACAACTCTAATATATAAAGCCATCAATCCACAAAAATATATATGTACGATGCAACAACCCAAATATCTCTTTGCTGAATAAGTCTTCAAGTCTCTATGCAATTTTACTCTAAAAGTTCTGGTCACCAATTTGGCCAATCTTGAAGAAATTGACGACCTTTGAAACTTCTTCTTGAATCTCTACCCATTGGTTGTTACATCTCATTGTGTAAAAATATCAGTGGGCGTTTGGCCATGGAAAATAATTTATTTTTTTTCGGAGTTGAATTCCAAAATTTGAAAAACAAGTAAAACTTGTTTTCACGAAAATTTAAAAACAACTCAAATTTATATTCATGACTAAGACTGCGCATCGGACCGGACAGGAACCGCCGGACCGGAATAGACCGGTACCGGACCGGACCGGTACGACCCATACCGGACCGGACCGGTACGACCCATACCGGAATGGGACCGGTACCGGAATGAACCGGACCGGTACGGTACCGGAATGGACCGACCGGTTTTTTAATTTTTTTTAATTTTTTTAATTTTTTAATTTTGAATTTCAAACTTAATTTTCAAGTGATAACTTATAACTTAAAATTTTTTACAACTTAAAAGTTATTTATGTTTTAAAATTTTATAACTTATATAAATTAAAGTTTATTAGTTTGTTAAAGTTTTTATTTTTTTAAGTTTTTTAATTTATAAGTTTTATTAAGTTATTGTTTATCTTTATACTTTATATATATTTTTTAAGTTATATATTTGAAATGTTTTAGTTTGTTTAAAGTTTTTTATTTTTGTAAGTTTTCAATTTATAAGTTTATGTTTTGAAGTCTATTAGTTTATGTTTTAGTTTATTTTTTTAAGTTTTCAATTTATAAGTTTGTTTAAATTTTTTTATTTTTTTAAGTTTTTAATTTATTAGTTTATGTTTTCAATGAATAAAAGTATAAAAGTATAAAAGTATAAAACAATGATAAAAATTAAAGAATAATCCAATTTATTCAAAATTTTAAACTAATATTACAATTTACAATTATTAGTAAAGCGCCTAATTTACGCAGCCACCTTCTAGGAAGGGTTCTGTTTCAACTAAGCGCGCCTAATTTATACAGCCACCTTCTAGGAAGGGTTCTGTTTCAACTAAGCCTCGAATGTAATACTAATAGTTGTATAGATTTATAAATTTATCTTCTAAACTTTGTAAAATTTCAGCTTCTTCAACCTCAATTCCTGGTAAAGCTGCTTGACGATCTTCAAGTTCAGCGCCATCATCACTATCAAATCCAATGAGGTTATCTATAGCTTGTTCTGCTACTTTTTGCAACTTTGGTCTTCCAACGTTTCTTCGCTCGGCGTTGATCCAATCTCTAAACAACACCTATACCTCCAAACTGTCTTCTGCTAAGGAATATCTATGGTCTCCAATTTGAAATCTTGCCGCGCTGAAATCTTGCTCCGAAGCAACTGATGATCCTTGAATAATTAGCACGTCTCTCACCATCTTGCTAAGTCTTGGAAAGAGTTCTTCACGACATTTTCACCAATTCAATAGCTGTGGTATGCCATCCGTAGTTGGAATATTATCAACACCCTGTTCAAGATACTTAGAAAATTCACACTTATTAGAAAAATCAAGACCAAGATGTGATCCTACTTTACCATGGACACCTGATCTCGACGTAGAAGTTTGAGAGGCATGATCAAGATTTTCTAAGGTCACAGTATATTTGTCATACATTTCCTTAGCATAAATTTTAATACTATCTTGACATGTTATTAAATTCGGTGTTTCTTGTGGTGAAATATTTAAATTAGTATAAATTTCTCTAACTAAAGCTTTTGCACCAACTTCTTTATATTTCGGGTTAAAAAGAATTGCAGTTAAATAAATTTGGGGAATAGGAAAAAAAATTAAATTTTTTAATCATAGCTTCAATATAATCCTTAAAATATGAATTTTGTTTATAGATAGCAAAAAGGCATGAAATATTTCAAATATGTATTAAAATTTCACTAATAGTAGGATAATATGTTCCAATTTTTTTTTTGGTAGCCTCAAAAAATGATTTTAAAAAGAGTTTAAGTGCTTCTACTGCATCCCAATCACTGTCCGCAAGTTTATCATCAGGATAAGCATTATGACTATTAAACATCATAGTAATAGGCTTTTTATACTTATAAGCAACTTCAAGCATTTCATAAAAAGAATTTCATCTAGTTTTAACATGCTTTGGAACTTTTCTAAATGGAACTTCATACAATTTACAAAAATCTTTATATTGTTGAATTCTACTATTATTATTCATATGAAAAATCCAAAAAATTACATTTTCAACTTTATCAATACAACTATCAAATACCCTAATACCATCCTTCACAACTAAATTTAATATATGTGCACCACATTTGATATGAAAAGCATATTTACTAATTGGACAAAGTCTAGTTTCTAGCATAGTCATAACATTTAAATTAGCAGAAGCATTATCTAAAGTAATACTAATCACTTTATCAGTAAGATAAAAACGTTGTAAAATTTTTAATACACTTGAAGCAATATAAGTACCAGTTTTTTTGTGTTCACAAATTTTATAAGCGATAATTCTTTTTTGCATTATCCATTTATAATCAATCCAATGTGCAGTAACAGTTAAATAATCAAATCCGTTAGGACTACGACCCATATCAGTGGTAATAGAAGCCCTACAATCCATCATATAAAAATATTTACAAAGATATTGCATATGTTTTTCATAAAATTCAAAAATATCTCTTTTTACCATGCTTCTTGTAATACCTTCAAAACTGGGATAAAATGTATCCCGAATATATCTTATAAAACCATCATGTTCTCCAAAATTAAAAGGCAAACCACAAACAACAACCATTTTAGCAAAATTTTCACGATCACGATCCCTATTATAGGACCGTTGTGAAACATGACCAGTAGAGTTTGAAGAATTTAGTGAAGTTTGAATCATGTTTGACCTGCCAACAGAGGGTCCAACGCTAGAGCCAGCATCACTTTGACTAGCTAGATATGCTTGCCACTCTTTCGAATGTTTCTTAAGCAAATGAGTTTTTAACTCCCCAATCGAACCTCCACTAGCACCAGATACATATTTCCAAGTTTGTTTACAAATACGACACGTAGACACAGTTTTTTCTTCATTTAAAAAATAAAATTTTCACACAGCTGATTTTAAAGGACGTTGTGGTTTGGTCTTACCCCTCACCGGAGAAATAGAGGGAAGATCAACTCCAACTTGAGGATTATCCTGAGTTAGAGCTTCGGGAATAGTGGGGGCGGGGGCAATAAAGGGACTAGTCGGTGTATCAGTTTCTTCTAAATCATCATCCTCATGCAATTCTACTTCTTCATTTAATTCATCTTCAAAATCATTATACATTCTTTCATAAGCTTCGTTGGGAATAGGGTCATCCGTAGTAAATGAAAAATTAGTTTCATTAACATGCATAAATTCGTCTGTATTAAATCTAATTTGAGGAAGAGCAGGGCGGAGAGAAGAACTAGAAGAACCAATACTTTTTTTACCTTTCACAAAAATTTTTACTTTTGAAACAATACCTTTTTTACCGAATTCTTTTTGAGATGGATCCATAATATAATAAAATATAAAATTAACAAATTAAAATAAACAAATCACAAATTCACAAATCACAAATTCACAAGTAAATCACAACTAATAAACAAGAATAAAAATTAAAAAACTAAAGAGTGGAACGAATGTACCAAACGTCTGCCGTAAAAACAGATGATTATAACCGAAATTTGAAGAAGACTGCTCCTCCAAAATTCACCAAATTATACTTCACTTGCAAAATAATAACAATAATTATAGAATTTGTAAATATTAAGAGATGAAAATTGAAAGAGAATAAGAGTTGAATGGATGAATAAAAATTTAAAGGGGAAGTGGTATTTATAATGAAAAAAAAAGGAGGGGGCTGTTTGGGGGGGGGGGTGCTGGGGGGCTGGGGGGATGGGAGGGCTAAAATAGCCGTTGGGTGGCTGAAATAGCCGTTACCCAACGGCTACTTTTGATTAAAAAAATAAAAATAAAAATTGAATTAAATCCCGCGTTGACCGGTTGATCGGACCGGACCGGAACCGGTATGAACCGATATCGGTTTGCCGGTACGAAAGGGCAATTCCGGTCCGTTCCGGTCAACGGCCGGTACCATACCGTTCCATCCCGGTACGGACCGGAATGGTACCGGTCCGGCGGGGAGTCTTATTCATGACTAACTCCAACTTCAACTCTAATTTGTATTTGATTTTCATAGCCAAACGGGACCTTAGTCTTCCAAAATGTTGAGCCAAAGACGTACCATCAACAGAGATGAGGAATGTCATAGTCAGTCGTCTTTAATATTCCAATATTTTGCATAAAAAAATACCTTATCTAAATCTTCCATGTGCATAACCTTGTGAGACTTGAGAAGAGGTGTAATAATAAGACATGGCTCATGAGGCAGAGGATCATTCCTTTTGACCATGCTGCTGAGGTTAATAAATGGTAGAAGAACGAAAAGTTGCGGCTATTAGTGAAGGAACACATTGGCGTTGGTTGGGGTTGTTTCAGCACGTCTCTGTTTTTTTTCTTCAATTAGTATATGATTTATGTATTTAATCCAAAACATTAGAGCTATTAAACCATTTTGAACAGAAGAAGAAAAGAAATACAAAATCAAGACCCAAATTAGTTGTACAAAAAAGGACAAATAATAAAATATAACACCACTGACAATTGAGAAATCTGAAATGCTCTAAATTTGACTGAACACAAACTTTGATACTTCTATCACTATCAATTGGAAACAATGCTCCAAATTCAACTCCAATTGGCTCCACCATTCTGATGTTCCTACTATTCATTTGATGTTGTTGGAGGTTTGAATAGAGAGAGGCAACTTTCTTATCACCACAAGGTCCTCCAAGTGTTCCCACATACTCTGTGGCTCCCCAAAGGTTCCTAATTTTGGTAAATCGCTCAACCATAACTTCCAAACTCTTGGAATTTCTGAGTTGACAAGTGTTGCCTGACTTGAACTGCATTGCACTAACAACTCTACCAGCTGAGGACAAAAGGTAATTGTAATTTCTTCCAACTGCTTGGGTACAGATAAAGCTCCACCAACGTTGAAAAGACATGTTAAACTTGCACAAAAGTGTATATCTAGTTGCCGTAATTTAGGAAGTCTTAGACCAAGAAGTAGACTGAAATCAGAAAAACTCTTTAAATGATCTACGGAAGCGAGGCTTAGATGTTCCAGACTTGCAAAGGGTCAATATGTCCACTTCCTTCTTCCACTGCCCCGAAATTACAAGAACATTTATTAATGTATAGTGTTTTTAATCCATCAAAACTGTTGTATGCAATCAACTTCCTGAGATCCATGCACTCATTCAAGTACAAATCTGAAGCAAACTGCAACATGCCTGAGAGCTCTTCGTTACTGAAAATTTCATAATTGAAGACACATATCGTCCTTGCTGACTTGTTGAATATTATTCGCACTGTATATTCCCCAATTACAATGTGAAAATCTTTTCAATCTAGACATCCAGGTGTGGTCTCTATTGAAAATTGCTGAGCTATCCAATGTAATAAAAAGAGAGGTCAGATTGTGTAGAGATGATATCTCATCAAAAGAAGTTGCTCCAAGAAGAGCCTCCCTGCTCACTTTTTTGGTCCAAAAAGTGCTAGAACCAAATGATTCTGTACAGATGATATTTGACATTTCAATGCTAGAAAAATTGAGGAAAAACCCTTGGCCGATGCTCTCCTGCAAATTAGCTACAGGAAAATTTAATAGCCTCAGATTTGTCAACTTGTCCATTCCTTGCGGCACACAGAGTAGCTCTGTACCATAACAATCGAGCACTTGCAAATTGTAAAGATTACTAATAGGTGGTAACTCTTTCAACCACGAGCAACTTTCTAGTATTAGAGCATGTAGTTGACATAAACTATTGATGGAAGAAGGCAGTGATCTGATACCAGTATGACTCAGATTCAGAACTCTTAGAGATGGAAATGCCAAAAAAAAATCATCCGGAAATTTTCCAAGGGTTATATTGTCTTGCAACAGTAAAGATGTTGTCTCTAGGAATTTCGTGAAGCAATCAGGTAGACGTTCAGTTTTGTTGCTTACGAAAGATATTCTCTTAACAGAAGTTGGCATTGTAATATGTGAAAGCTCAACTTGAATAATAGAATTGTGTTCTAACCCAGAGGAATTAGCTATACATATAGCAACATCACGAACCACGTCATGCATCTTCACACAATCCTTCTTATGGGGTTCTAACAAGCAGGCATCCTTTAGACTCTCAACCATTTTGATTCCCCGGTTGTAGGCTTTTTCATATGTGTCATGTCACCGAGGATCCCCTCCGCCCACCAGCAATGTATGAGATCATCTGTTGGAATAGCCGCTGGGTATAAGGAGCAATACAAGAAACAACTTTGAATATCCAGAGATTCTAAAGAATCAAAACTCCACTTGATGACATTGTAAACCTTGTCTTTTACAACTTTGTTATAAGGTACAGACCTTCTAACTGAATCCAAAGCATCTTCCCAGAGCTCGACCCTTGTCTTCCCTCTCATAGATGTTCCAATAACAGTGATTGCTAAAGGTAAACCACCACACTCTCTTACAATTTCCTTTGCCAATGGTTGAATAACCTCCAGTGTGGCAACATTTTCCGCATGTTCGACAAACAGTTGCCAAGAATCATCCTCCTCCAATGTGGAAACATTCACTTCGGTGTCTGTTCTCGTTTTCATTTGCTTACAAACATCCAAAGAACGAGAAGTTATAATGACCTTGCTTCTTGCGGGATCTTTAGGTTGGGGAACACCTATATCATCCAAATTTATAGCTTCCCAAACATCATCTAGTATGAGAAGGAAACTCTTTTCTTCCTTAAGCCTTTGACAGATTTTGCTAGCAATGCTTTTTTCACTTCCCTCGTTATTTACCACTAGATTTAATCTCGCAATTTGTATTTGAACCTTTCTTATGTCTATTAGCGGGTTGGGCACTGTAACCCATATCACAACACCAAAATACAGTTTAGAACTTAACACATCAGACTTTTGGAGCTCATTGTTCAGATTAGTCACCAATGTTGTTTTCCCAACTCCTCCTGTACCCCACACACAGATGATGAGTACCTGAAAGAATTCAAATACCAAAAAAAAATAATTTACCCACAAGTGAAAGATTCAGCAATGGTCACACAGAAGAAATTTAGAAAATTTGAGAAACAAGGATGTTGGAGGCTTTGATCATTATAATCCCTCGATCTCAAATTTGTTAATTTCTTTGCATATGCATTATATTCTATTATCATATCATCATCATCATATTATATCATATTATATTAAAAGTGGGAAGCTCTAAAGTGCAAAGTTGGATTATCATTTTACCCTTACACTAAATCTAAATATTATAAAACATCTAATTAATTAGTAAATATAAAATAACAATCATATGATCATATTATACTAAATCTCATAATGTTTATTAGTATTATTTATATTAATCTACATTTAATTGTTCAATGCAACTCTTCCAATTCTCCTATTTATTTAGCAATGAAGAGCACGTAAGTTGTAATGTGTAAAGTATAAAGGGCCATTTTGATTTAAAGCAAGGTTGAAATATAACATAAAGACATTGAATAGGCATAGGAACTTGAAAAGAATTTTAATGAAAATGAAAAGAAACCAAAATCTTGAATAGAGGGTAGGTTACCATTTGCCTCTAAAAAAAAAAGAGGAGCCTTCAATTAAATTTAAAATAATTACATTAAAAATGAACTGTTGAATTAGAAATGAAGCAGTAGCACTTTAATGCTTCAGCCCAGGAGGGAATTAAATAACATTATATAATCATATTATTCTTTTTAATTTATTACGAAATTAATATTTATATTATTATTATTTTTAGTAGTGAAAGATAAGCAAAATTATATAATAATATTATTATATAAGGGGATAGTTCCAAATCAAAATATTGAAAAATAAAAATAACCTTATAAAGTCACGAAATTATATTTTCCTTCAAAAAATATACCATAAAACTATTTCTTTAATTTATAAATTAATGCATTAATCATACTTTAATTAGCCATTTGTCAACCTCTTCATTGGTAGAATTTAAGGCATTATATATTGCAACAAAAAATGTATATTATTCCAAATAATTAATATATGAAAGGGAAGCTAAAAAGAGACCTATCAAGGAAAAAAAACTATATAAAGAAAAAAAAGGATTCATTTCCCCCATCTTGCTCTCTCATCTTTCTAGGTTCTACTAAAGCTTCCTTCAATATTTTGAGAGAATCGTTAGTTGTGTTAGCTAAGAAGATGCACATGAAAAAAAAAAAATCCTCTTGCTAGATTTTAAGAAGGCAAGTATAACATTTGTTTTGAGACAAACAATCCATATATAATACTACCAATAGAAGTTTACACATATTATATTAGTCTGCATGTAGTATTTAATTTTCTTAGTCAAATATTGTATTTGTACGTTAGTTAATTGTTCTTACTTTATGTACTTTTAGTCAATTTTATAATAAAGGGTGTAGTCTTTTTATTAGGAAAATATTTGTACTTTCTATCATAAAAATGATGAAACTTTTTCTTAAGCAAATACCGATAAATTGTAAGGGGATAAAATATGTCATTTGTAATATAAAATTTATATGAAATTTCCAAAACTAGTATTATTAAAAGTGGGAAGAGTCTAAATCAAAAGTTGAAGTATTGTTTTACCCTTTAAAAAATTACTTGAAATGAAGAATGCTTCAAAGACTATATTTAGCAATTAAAGATAAAGACCAAAAAACATAGAGAATTCCTTAAAAGAAATGAAGAATGCTTCAAAGACTGTTCAAGAAAATAATCGACATTTTTATTGCTCGACTAAGGAAGCGTTACTGCGGATTATCTGTCCATCAACTGGTTTCCAAATTTGATGACAAACTTCCCACATTGTACTTCAACACAGTTGATGATCCAGATTTGAATTAATATCAGAATCAGTATTTGATATTAGTTTAACACGACGACTATATTCCTATGTTCTTTACAGAAAAACAGAAAGTTGTCTTGTGTATATGGCATCTGCTGTAACCTATAGGGTGTGGAGACTGTAAATATGTAACTATAATGGTATTAATGCTGCGAAATTTCTTGTCGGGTAAATTCTCAGTTGTTTACAAATGTGTAATAGGCGCTCTCAAATTTCAAACTCTTGATAGCTGGTGTATTTGTGCTATCATGAGAACAAAAATATACAATGCTCTAGAATGTTTAAAATCCAGAAGCAATACCAGTTTATTATAAATAAACAAGATGATCACACAACACAATCGGAACACAAAATGCTTAGTGTATAATTAAGCAATCAAAATATCGGAACCAAAAAATATGAATAATTCAAACAAGGAACATATATTGGCAGAAAAAACTTAAGACATCTGACAAGAAATATATCACAACAAACTCGACCGATTAACTTTAGCTCGAAACTCTCTGTCTATCTGGTGCAAGAATTTCCTTCCTCCGCTCTTTTTAGTCTCCTCCTGAATGAAGTAACAAAAAGTCAAGCTCAACACACTTGTTATTAACTTTATTCAATTTGGTTCTAGAGGCATATATATATTCTGAGGGTGTGTTTGGTGAGATGGTAAATACTTTCCAGAAAATGACATATATTTGGTATTTGGTTCTCGGAAAATATTTTTCAAGCAAAATGCTTTCCACCAAAAGGGGTTAAAATGACTTCCCTCACGATTGGAGGGAAGTAATTATTGTCTCCTCCCCACTCTCACAATTACTATAACCCCTCACTCACCCTACCCCTACCCCCACCTCCACCTCCACCCCTCCAACCCCACATAATTTTCTTAAAATGTTTTTTTCTACCCCACCACCCCCATGCCACCCCACCCACCCCACCCACCCCAATTTTTTTTTGGTCCCCCCCCCCCCCATTTTCTTAATTTATTTTGCACCACATCCCATCCACAACCCAACCTCACCTTATCCCACCCCAACCCCCATATTTTTAATTTGTTTTTTAAAAAAATAATTTTGTTTAAATTTTCTTTTAAAAAAAATGTACTCCACTGGCCCAACCCACAACCCATCCCACCTTACCCCAACCCGTTCACCCACCCACCCAACCTCCACCTTACCCTGGCCCATTCCCCCACCACCACCGTCACCTTACCCCACGTACCCAGTTTATTTTTAAAAAATAATTTTTTTGGTACTCCACCCCACACTGCCCCAACCCTCACCTCCATAGTATTTGTCTAGATAGCTTTTTGAATATATAGTTTTTGCATACATATCGAACTCAAGAAAATAAGTAAGCAAATCAGTTATTTTCCAAGAAAACATTTTACATCAAACCGAATACACCATATGTTTTGTGCATTAAAGCTATTAATCCATTTTGAACAAATTAGTTGTAGAAAAAAAGATGGTAGAGGACAAATAATCAAATATAATACCTGAAATACTCTAGGATTCTGTGAAACAATGCTGTAAATTTGACTTGAAGTTTTCGTCATCCCACTCCAATTGGCTCCACCATTCTGATTCTCCTTTTATCACTTTGATGTTCTTGGATGTTTGAATAGAGAGAGGCAACTTCCTTAATTGTTTGCATGACCACACCTCAAGTTCCTCCAGGTGTTCCCACATACTCTGTCGCTCCCCCAACGTTACTAATTCTGGTAAGAATTCCAACACTAACTTCCCAACTCTTGGAATTTCTGAGTTGACGAGCGTTGCCTGATCACTAGAGCTGCGTTGCACAAACAACTCTACCAGCTGAGAACAATTGAAAATTGTAATGTCTTCCAAGTTATTGGGTACAGGAAAAGCTCCACCAACGTTAAAAAGACATGTTAAACTTCCACAATTGCTTACATTCAATTTGCGTAATTCAGAAAATCTTAGACCCAGAAAATGACCGAAATCAGAAACACTCTTTATATTATCTACATCGTGGAGTACGAGAAACCCCAGATTTGGCAGAGGGTCAAATATTCCACTTCCTTCTTCCACTTGTCCGAAATGACAGGAACAGTGCGTAATCTCAAGTGTTTTTAATCCATTAAAACTCTTGTTCCCAATCAACTTCCTGAGACCCATGAAATTTGCCAAGTACAAATGTGAAGCAAACTCTAACATGCCTGAGAGCTCTCTCTTACTGAAAATTTCACAATTGGAGACTAATATCATCTTTGCTGGCTTGTTGAATGGTATAGGGATTGGATACTTACCAATTCCAATGTGAAATGTTTTCAATCTTTTCATCCAGGAGTGGAGGTCTCTCTATTGAAATTTGATGAGCTATCCAAACTAATAGCAACAACATTCAGCTTGTGTAGAGATGATATCTCATCAAAAGAAGTTGGCCCGCTACCCCACATATTTAATAACCTCAGATCTGTCAACTTGTTCATTCCTTGCGGCAGACAATCTAACTCTGTATTAAAACAATCGAGCACTTGCAAATTGCAAAGATCACCAATAGGTGGTAACTCTTCCAACTTGATGCAATATTGTAGTATTAGAGCACGTAGTTGACATAACTTATTGATGGAAGAAGGCAGTGCTCTAATATCAGTATGACTCAGATTCAGAACTCTTAGGGCTGGAAATGCCAAAAAGAAATCATGGGGAATTTCCTCAAGGGGTCAATTGCCTTGCAACAGTAAAGATGTTGTCTCTGGGCATTCCGTGAAGTTATATGGTAGACGTAGAATTTCATTGCTTATGAAAGATATTCTCTTGACAGAAGCTAATACTTTAATATGTGATATCTCAGTCAACCCAATTCCACCTTGAAAAACAGAAGTGTTCATTCCCAGGGGAATTAGCTATCCATTTAGCAACATCACGAACCACGTCATGCATCTTCACAGATTCCATCTCATCTTCTTCTAGCAAGCAGGCATCTTTTAGACTCTCAATCATTGTGATTCCCCTGTTGTAGGCTTCTTCATATGTGTCATGTTCACCGAGGATCCCCTCTGCCCACCAGCAATGTATGAGACCATCGGTTGAAATAACCGCGGGATATAAGGAGCAATACAAGAAACATCTTTGAATGTGAGATTCTAAAGAATCAAAACTCCACTTGATGACCTTGTAAACCTTATCTTCAACAACTTTGTTATGAGGTTCGGACATTCTTAGTGAATTCAAAGCATCTTCCCAGAGCTCGACCCTCTTCTTCCCTCTCATGGATGCTCCAATAACAGTGATTGCTAAAGGTAAACCACCACACTCTCTTACAATTTCCCTTGCCAATGGTTGAATATCCTCCAGTGTGGCAACATTTTCCGCATGTTCGACAAACAATTGCCAAGATTCATCTATGTGTAAACCTTCATTTCGGTGTTTGTTTTCATTTGCCTACAAACATCCAAAAAACGAGAAGTTATAATTACCTTGATTATTGCGGGATCTGCAGGTTGGGGCACACCTACATCATCCAAATTTATAGCTTCCCAAACATCATCCAGTATAAGAAGGAAACTCTTTTCTTTCTCGAGCCTATCACAGATTTTGCTGGCAATGCTTTCTACACTTGCCTCATTATCTACCGTTAGGTTTAATCTGCTGGCAATTTGTGCTTGAATTACTCTTATGTGTATTGGTGGTTTGGGCACTGTAACCCATATCACAACACCAAAAGACAATTTAGAACTCATTAGTCTTTCGGAGCTCATTGTTCAGATTCTTCACCAAAGTAGTTTTCCCAACTCCTCCGGTACCCCACACACCGATGATGCATACCTGAAAGGATTAAATACCCCCAAAAAACAATTTACCCACAAGTGAAAGATGCAACAACGGTCACACAGAAGAAATTTAGAAAATTAGAGAAACAAGGACGTTGGAGGCTTTCATCATTATAACAAGGACATTGGAAGCTTGTCAATACGTAATTTAGATAGCATATGTTTATTTGTTACTGTTGAATTTAACGATCTACTCATCGTTTATTGTAGCAGAAAAATGTTGTTACTGTTTATCGTAGAAGAAACGGCTAGTAATTGTTATGTGACTGTTATAGCAGAAAGGTACCAGTTGTTATGTGCAAAGGTGTGCCTAGACAAATATAGAAATGAAAAATAAAGGTGATTGTTATTGCTCAAAGGGAAAAGGCTCAAATATTCCATCGAACTATTGAAAATGGTTCATTTATGCCATCCGTGAAAAGTTTGGCTCATCTATGCCATTGCCGTTATAGAAAAGGTTCACTCATTAAATAAGTAAATTATTAGAACTAAAAATACTCATTCAAGAGAGATCAACTTTCTTGAGGGATTGTTTGGTAGGGTGTATTAGCTAGAATAATGTTGGTATATAAAATTTAAATACAACTTTCTTAAGGGATTGTAAGTCTAGTACAACTAATATCAGTATTACTTAATTCAATATTATTCTTATACGTAATAAATCATGTTTTTATAACAATACCAATATTATTCTTATACGTATATACCATGTTCAGTACTATTAGAAATTATGCAATGCATATTACTTTTTAAGGGAAAAGACTCAAATATACCATCAAATAACTTCAGTATTAGAGGCAAAGACAAAAATTACAAAAGGCATTCGCGGACTTTTGTAAAGCATGCCTCTATTCCTTTATTAAGTTAACTGGATAGGATAAACATCCATTCATTTAGGTAACTCAAATATAGTGTTTAATAATATTCACGAAACAAATTTAGAAATTATCAAATTCTAAACAATTTAGGATTAGTAATCTTGATTTAATTCCAACAATTATTACCTTATCATCTTCTAACAGTTGCAGGATTTTGTTGAGATTCCTTGTTGCTGTTGATTGGCCTTCTATTGATGGTCCTGGGATGAACTCAACTTTTTTCATCTGGTAATTATCTAGCACCAAAGTGGATCCAAATTTTTCTGCAACCTCTATAAGCCTGAAAAATTGATCTCGAATATTCCGTGATTGAGTGGAGACTTCCGTGCGAAGGCCTCATTTTGGACAACATTTATACACAAGCTTCTTAGCCGCTGCAATGCTTACTTGCATAGATCTCCATTCATTCTCTAGCTCGTGAACATCTTCGATCCACTTGACAACATCGGGTTTTGGCTTAAAACCTTCTCCCTCAGCTGCTTTCACCTCTCCTTTGATATCATCTCTATGATTTTTTAGCTTCTCCATTCCTCCATTAGATTTTCAGTTTTTGATGAGAAACGGACAATATTTTCAATCTTAGGATAGATGCATTTACACACATTCTTTATTTGAGCGTGTGAGATTATAGTCTCTCAAAGATTATTAAATGAAGTAAAATTGATTGTTTCTTGTTTATTTGAGGCAGAAAAAGTAAATAAGAAGGCAAAGATAATAATTGGTAAAAGTCAACTACTTAACATAATAATAAAACTAGGCAACATGATTTAAAATAATTAAGTACATCCCCTGCACTACTGTAGGTAAATGTCAACTATTTGGACTGCTTCAATTTTCACAACTAAGCTGTCTTTTGATGTCTCAAAGAGCTTCTCTATTTGCCAACAGCTCTCTATTTTCCTATATGAAAAAAAAATAATCTGAATTGTTTAAAAACAATTTAACTTTAAACATTACGAGGTGATTACTGCCATATAAATATCTTTGACTTGTTTTAGAAAAGGGAAGAAGGAAAGCTATACCCCTCAACTTTAGAATTTAGAGCGGATATACCCCCTCATTAAAAAAACGGTGCATATATACCCTTTTCATTAACATACCTTTATTTAGTAAGTTAATTTTTTTTCTTAAACTAGTTTTTTTCCCTAATCATATATTGAGCATTAAACCATTAATTCCAAGAATCTAATCCTTAAAACATGCTTGTGAACCAAGAAGGTTGTGACATCAGGATTTACTGCATTTCTATAGTAAACTGCACATTCAGTTTAAGTACTGGACCCTTTATTATCATTGCTTGGATCTTGGTTCTTGTTGCATTGCCATTGAATTTTGTCAAATTGAGCATTATTAGCTCAAGACCTGCGAGAGACAATAAAATTAGCCCATGGAAATATAATCTTCTCAATCCGTTAAAGGTTCTTTGGTGAACATGACACATAAATTGGGATGAAAAGAGTAATATTTATAAGCTTCTGAAGATGATTATGCTAGATATATCTGTTCTGTAGTCTCTTATCCTAACAAACTTAATGCTTTAGGTGCTCGTCGTGCAAGAGAAACAATCTGTGCTGTCTCTTTCAGGCTTACGGAAAATACCAACGGGTTTCATTCTTGAGGTATGCTCCTCTATTGAGATTTGAGTTTAACATTTTGGACACTTTTGACTGAAGTATTGAAACATGGTATCTGCATCCTACTTCTTAAACGCTGTTTCTGCGTCAAAATATTTCCTACCTAAACGAGGAAATATATAATGAGCTGCCTTTCTTTTCGCGATGCAGTGGATGCCTCTAGTTGAGTTTGTGGAGCAGCCCCTTATCCAAGGAGACGACATGTTCAAGAAAATAATCGACATTTTCATTGCTCGACTAGGGAAGAATTACTGCAGATTATCTGTCCATTAACTGGTTTCGAAATTTGATGACAAACTTTCGACATTGTACTTCAACACAGTTGATGATCCAGATTTGAATTGTCAATCCAGTTAGCATCACAGTCAGTATTTGATACGACGACTATATTCCTATGTTCCTTGAAAGAAAAACAGAAAATTGTCTTGTGTATATGTCATCAGATGTAACCTATAGAGTGTGGACTATGTAAATATGTGAAATACCTCAATGGGATTTTAGCTTAGATTCAATATTTCCTTTTTGTCATTGTCTTTTAACAAGCACTAAAGTCTAAACTCAGATATTGTGGAAGCCTAGTATATACACATGCTCATTTTAGATGGGGTTTAGTATTCTGAATTTGCATATGCAACTTTTAACTTTATTTTAATATTATTGTCAATCAAAAATATTCAGCAATTTCATCAAAACACAATCCAATTTGCTAATAATATTGTCAATCTATAATAAATGCTTTTCCAAAAAAAACTTTTCACTCCCGAACCGGACACCGGGAAGTCATACCAACCAAAACAGAATTTGGAGCATTCCAAACACCTGGAGATCCAACTACAACTAGACAGCCGACAGGCCATAACTATTATGGTATCAAGGTAGCGAAAATTTCTTTTCGGGTAAATTCTCAGTTGTTTACCATGGACCTTCGTACAGATTGAGAAACCTTTGTCACAAATGTGTAATAGGCTCTCTCAGATTTCAAACTCTTGATAGAAAATCAAGTTCACATGCTAAATTCTGAATGTACAATTTAAGGATTCTCTAAATTGTTAAAAATTCAGGGGAAGTAACCTCAACTTTGATCCTTCTACCAGTGAAACAATGCTCTAAATTTGACTTGAAGTTGTCATCCCACTCCAATTGGCTCCACCATTCTGATTCTCCTTTTATTACTTTGATGTTTTTGGAGTTTTGAATAGACAGAGGCAACTTCCTTATTCCATTGCAATGCAATACCTTAAGTTCCTCCAGGTGTTCCCACATACTCTGTGACTCCCATAACGTTCCTAATTTTGGTAAGCTTAACAACACTAACTTCCGTACTCTTGGAATTTCTGAGTTGACGAGCGTTGCCTGATCACTAGAGCTGCGTTGCACAAACAACTCTACCAGCTGATCACAATAGGAAATTGAAATGTCTTCCAAGTTCTTGGGTACAGGAAAAGCTCCACCAACGTTAAAAAGACATGTTAAACTTCGACAAGCAAATACATTCAATTTGCGTAATTCAGAAAATCTTAGACCCAGAAAATGACCGAAATCAGAAACACTCTTTAAATTATCTATGTCGTAGAGGTCGAGAAACTCCAGATTTGGCAGAGGGTCAAATATTCTACTTCCTTCTTCCACTGCTCCGAGATCACAAGAACAATCCATAATCTCGAGTGTTTTTAATCTATTAAAACTCTTGTTCCCAATCAACTTCCTGAGACCCATGAAATTTCCCAAGTACAAATGTGAAGCAAACTCTAACATGCCTAAGAGCTCTCCGTTACTGAAAATTTCACAATTGGAGACGCTTATCGTCCTTGTTGACTTGTTGAATGGTATATCCCTTGGATATTCCCCAATTTCAATGTGAAATGTTTTCAATCTTTTCATACAGGAGTGGAGGTCTCTATTGGAAATTGATGAGCTATCCAAATTAATAACAAGGGCAGTCAGCTTGTGTAGAGATGATATCTCATCAAAAGAACTTGACCTGCTACCCATCATATTTAATAACCTCAGATCTGTCAACTTGTCCATTCCTTGCGGCAGACAATCTAACTCTGTATTAAAACAATCGAGCACTTGCAAATTGCAAAGATCACCAATAGGTGGTAACTCTTCCAACTTGATGCAATATTGTAGTATTAGAGCACGTAGTTGACATAACTTATTGATGGAAGAAGGCAGTGCTCCAATACCAGTTTGACTCAGATTCAGGACTCTTAGGGCTGGAAATGCCAAAATGAAATCATGGGGAATTTCCTCAAGGTAATAATTGTCTTGCAAAAGTAAAGATGTTGTCTCTGGGCATTCCGTGAAGTTATCAGATAGACGTTCAATGTAGTTGCTTACGAAAGATATTCTCTTGACAGAAGTTGATACTTTAATATGTGATATCTCAGTCAACCCAATTCCAGCTTGAAAAACAGAATTGTGTTCATTCCCAGGGGAATTAGCTATCCATTTAACAACATCACGAACCACGTCATGCATCTTCACAGATTCCATCTCATCTTCTTCTAGCAAGCAGGCGTCTTTTAGACTCTCAATCATTGTGATTCCCCTGTTGTAGGCTTCTTCATATGTGTCATGTTCACCAAGGAACCCCTCTGCCCACCAGCAATGTATGACATCATCTGTTGGAATATCCGCCGGATATAAGGAGCAATACAAGAAACAACTTTGAATGTGAGATTCTAAAGAATCAAAACTCCACTTGATGACATTGTACACCTTATCTTTTACAGCTTTGTTATGAGGTTCAAACATTCTAAGTGATTTCAAAGCATCCTCCCAGAGCTCGACCATTGTCTTCCCTCTCATGGATGTACCAATAACAGCAATTGCTAAAGGTAAGCCATCACACTCTCTTGCAATTTCCTTTGCCAATGGTTGAATATGCTCCAGCTTGGCACTATCTCCCGCATTTTTGACAAACAATTTCCAAGATTCATCCTCATCCAATGTGTAAACCTTCATTTTGGTGTCTGTTTTCATTTCCCTACAAACATCCATAAAACGAGAAGTTATAATTACTTTGCTTCTTGCGGAATCTTCAGGTTGGGGCACACCTACATCATCCAAATTAATAGCTTCCCAAACATCATCTAGTATGAGAAGGAAACTCTTTTCTTCCTTGAGCCTTTGGCAGATTTTGTAGGCATTCCTTTCTACACTTCCCTTGTTATCTACCTCTAGGTTTAATCTGTTGGCGATTTGTGCTTGAACATTACTTATGTCTATTGGCGGTTTGGGCACTGTAACCCATATCACAACACCAAAAGACAGTTTAGAACTTAACACATCAGTCTTTTTGAGCTCATTGTTTAGATTCTTCACCAAAGTAGTTTTTCCGATTCCTCCTGTACCCCATACACCAATGATGCATACCTGAAAGGATTCAGGTACCCAAAATATCAATAAATGTAATGGCTATATAGAAGAAATTTAGCAAACTTGAAAAAGAATAACTTAGAAGGCTTTGATCATTCATCAAGAATACGTATAAAATCCACTTTGATTAAAAACCATTTTTGACTACAAAAAGTAAAGAGTTAAATACTTAAACTATCATCCAAATCTCGGAAATAACACATTAATGAAATGGCATGCCACACCCCCTACTAAACTTTCGAATTTCTCAAATGGTCATTGGACTTATAACCTTCTGCATAGGTTGTGTTAAATTTGATCATTTTATCATTACCAAAACTTCAAAAGTGATTTTATTTGTGTTATTTGCATAACTCGAATGAACATTTTAAGTAACTATATGAATCAAGGATAAATTTCGTAGATGGTCATATAACTATCTTTTTTTTCTCACCAAAGTTAATTAACTATGTTTCCTAACACAAAAACCACAAAACTATGAGTCTACTAATAAACACCAAAATCACATCTACCAGAAATCCAACTGCCGATGGGTAATACATTATTACTCTTTTTGTTTTTAATCTAATAAATAAACTCAATTAAAAACACTGGCCCGACCCGGCCGTGTTGGGATCGAAATCGATAGGGCAACATGAGAAAACTAATAATTACAAACCTTAACAACGATAAATCAAATAATAAAGAAAATTATACTATAAAGCATATTATTAGATATGATTTGGTCAAGTGACCCACATATTATGAAAACGAATATTAAAAAAAAATATATATATAGAGAGAGAAAAGTCCCCCGTAAATAAAACTCTTTATGACTACATTGTGGATGTTATTGTGTTATGTTTGAGAAGAAAAAATCTTCTTTGTTCATATTCCAAAAAGATATCGAACGAAGTCCAAAATTTCTCCTTCAAAAAATAGAAAATTCAGGACAACTCCTAACAGACCAAACCCAAACCTATATATAAAAATTTATATCTATATCTATATTTTATATATTATTAAAAGGAGGGTAGTTTAGCATGAGGTTAAGCCAAGTGGCATATTGAAAACTAGCCACTTGACAATTTTACAACAAATTTTATCAAGAAAAATCTAATAATAATCTAAATAAAAATATTGAAGTGATAATGGTAAGAAAATATATATATTTTTAAAACTAATCGATGAAACAATTTTTAAATGATAAGTTTGGACTATAAAAAGAAAGGAGCATATTTTGAGAATTTGTTTGTATGTACATTTAAAATTGAATATTCATTCAATTAAATTAAGTTACGGAAATGTATTATGAAATTAGATTATTTGTAATACAAAAACTACCATATAAGGAATATTATTATATGACAAAAAGAATAGACATAAAATATTATTTTTTATACGGAAATTAGCATATTTGTAGTTCAAATATCATCATACAAGAAAAATTATTATACTATAAATAATATTTATAATAGTAAGAAAATATTTTTTAAAACTAATTAATGAAACAATTTTCAAATGGTAAGTTTGAACTATAAATGGTTTTAATCGGAACTTTAGGAATCGTCCATTTGTTTAACAAATCAAGGTTTTGAGGTATATCAACCTCTTCAAGTCTAGTACTTTTAGTACTACTTTGTTCTCCGAGATCCATAAACAAATAAGTTCCATATCTATATCAAGTATTTTCACATCTATCTCATATATACCATGAACAGTGTCTAGGCTTTGATACCATTTAGCAGGATCGGAGACCGGGCGATAGTCCGCCATGATCTATGATCTAGCTATTCAGCATCCTTATACAAGCGCATAAACGCAGGCATAAGAACTGAAATCTTCGAGAATTTTCATGTAATTTCTTAAGACTGTATGGAAGAGACTAATTCTTTTACCCGAGCAAAGGGCCTGTCAGGACCACCGTACATACTCTTATTATACTCTTGTCCAACGGTTCTAACCTAGTAGCGGTTCTAACCGGACCAAGAGGCGCCCTTTTCAACACATATCTTGGGCTAAAGAGGTCATGGCTTGCTACAGGCTTGCCAGACAGAGATAATAAGAGATGTTCTAGATCCGACTGTGCCACCATCTCAGAACCAAGTCAAGAAACTTCATAAAAATTCCGTTCTATTTTAGTAAAGCTTAGATCCGTTCATGGTGCATATAGGAGAGACGATTAGATACAAGACATAGACATGGAAGATGTTTAGCCGGACATAGTCCTGGCTAGGAGAAGAGTACTGTAATTAAAAATTTAAAGAAAAGTAACTACCTTGAAGGATGGCCAAGATCCCAAAGTTGTTTAGCAAAACTGATCCAAAATTTTATTGATCGTCGGAACAGTGGCTAAAGCTTTCTATTTTTTCTTTACAAAAGTTGAAAGAAAAGATGAGAGAATTAAAAAAATTCTGTGTGTCCTCCTACTGAACAAGGTGAGGACTTATATAGAAAAATAACGAATCTATGTACATTATTGGGGGGTCCCATGTGGGTCCCTAAACAGTAAATTTTTACTGTTTTAAACAGTCCATACACTGTTGATGATGACAGCTACAGTCCATACACTGTTGATGATGACAGCTACTGGCATCTGTCCTTTAGTCAATATTATTCATTTTTTCTTTACCACGTCTTTTATTATCCATGGCTTTCAATGATTGAAGCAAATCTTCTGCTTCATGTATCTCTTCTGTAGATAATATAATATCTTCATGCCGTTGGGATTCTTCACCCGAGGTCTCACTTCTCATAGAAGTGTCTGATTTATCGATTTTATCGATGCCTTGAAGCAAGCTCTTTTTCATCTTCTCAAGATATTCGTTGACCATTGCTTCTTTATCTCCGTCTTGGGTGGAGATTCTTCTGGCAATATGCCGGATGGATGGGTTATCAACACCAATATCTCGTTGAGGAAGTTCTTTGTATGAATTGATAGTGTTGACAATAATATCAACCAGTTCTTGTCCATTTATTTGCTTGGTTCTGGGATCCTTTTTCAATAACTTTTCCCAGAAATTATTATAATAGACACGGTATAAACAAGGAACATCCTCCTCTGTGAACCCTATTTCTGGCATCCATTTATGAATCCAAGGAATAGAGAATTCTATAAAGAAGTACATTTGGTCAATCTTCTCTAACCAGCATATATGATCCTGGTGGTATAAATCTTGAAGAAAAGGATATACCTTTTTCCATTCTTTGTATAACTGTAAGAATTTTTCTGGTAAAATTTGAATAGTAGGGCCGTGGTATGACCACCAGTTAATAAACCAATTTGGAATAGGTTCGGTAAAAACCTTCGAACAAATTTTTATAAACCAAGTATGTTTGTTTTTGTCATTATTATAAAACAAAGTTTTACTAAATGCTTGGATATAATCCCAATATGTGAAGTTCATAGGTATACCTTTGACAACAAGCTGTCTTTCTTTCATTGTGGACAGCCCCCATTCTTCAACAGATATAATCTGTTTGATGATTATTTTAGAGAAGTTATAAACATTCTCTTCTGGGGTATAACCTGTAGGACAGAAGTGCTGGATTTCCGCACTACCCATACTTGTCAGAATAGTTTCATAATATGATCGAGTTTTATAAGACTCGCCTGGGAAATATAATCCCTTCACTAGATACCTCTGGAATATTTTCCAAGGTTCTGACTTTCTCTGTATATCAGCATTTTCTAGGAAAAATATAATTTCCCTTTTTCTGACTTGTTCATAAGATATGATAGGATCATTATCTTCTTTCATAATAGAGGCAAAAGTATCTTTCTACCTTTGTGCATGCAAATATGCCTGCGCATGTTCGTATAACGGACTATCTTTTGGAATATTTTCCAAATTTATAACTTGCTCAGGAGCAACAGATGAGCTGGATGATGCACCTTCATCTGTGATCTTTTTATTAATAAGACTCTTATTACCCATTTGTATAACTGGGTAGTTCGATCTGTATGATGATCCTTATATAACAGGATAATTGGATCGATATGTCGATCCCTGAGAGCTAGATTGTCCAGAGGATCTTCCTGGGGCTGATCTTCCCCTTCCTCTTCCTCGAACTTGCCGCCATGGCGGGTCCATCCTGTAGGAAAATAGATTAGTCATTCTGAAAGATAATCTGTTAAGTCATCTCTTATGACTTCCGAGTAGTCATGAATAGAGAAATCATCTTCTCTAATCAGATCATCAATGACCTTTTCAATAATAAGTGTTTTAAGATCTTTTGGTAATATAATTACCCTTAACAGAACCATAAGAGTTTCTTCAGATAAGAAAGCTAAATAAAACATTATTGAATGTATTCTCTAGATAAGAAATCTGGAAGAGAGTTATCAATTCCCTTTTTATATTGAATATCAAAGTCGAATGGGGCTAATTGAGCCTGCCACCTAGCAAATATAAGTTTAGATGCGTCATGTTTAAAGTCTTTGTCAAACATGAATTTGACTGATTGAGCATCAGTTTTTATCAAAAACTTCTGATTATATAAATCATCCTGAAATTTAAGAACACATTTAACAATAGTAAGCATTTCATGGGCCACAGTAGCATATTTTTTTCTGGGCCTCAGTCCATTTTCCTGAATGAAATCTAATAAGATATTCATTTTTATCATTGGGATTAATCTGTTTAAGAATCCCTCCATAACCAATATTTGAAGCATCTGTTTCAACAATTTTTTGCCAAGCAGGGTTAGCAAGAGTTAGACAGGGTAAAGATTGAACTCGTAATTTGATGTTCTTTACCAAAGCAGTGTGACTATTAGTCCACGGGGATTTATAATCCTTTTTGAGTCTGTCGTATAACGGTGCTAAATCTCGCGAAAGATTCTTGTAAAAAGGAGAGATATAATTCAAACTGCCCAAGAATCTCTGCAATAGAGTTCTATCAGTAATAACATCTGGGAACTTTGATGCAAAGTCTATAGCCCTCTGAATAGGAGTGACTTTTCCTTGACTAATAAGATGTCCAAGAAAACGAACTTCAGTTTGAAACAAACTCATTTTTGGTTTTGAAATAACTAAACCATTTTGTATCACAATTTTCTTGAAAATATCAAGGTGTTTAATATGAGTTTCAAGGGTTTTCGAAAAAACCAGAATATCATCAATATAAACAATGATAAAATCCATATATGGATTAAAGATGTCATTCATAATTTTTTGAAATTCAGATGGGGCATTTTTTAAACCGAATGGCATAACATTCCATTCATATTGCCCAAAAGGAACATTGAACGCAGTTCTATAAGAATGCTCCTTGAATATCTGAATCTGCCAATAGCCTGATTTTAAATCAAATTTTGAAAATATATTAGCATCATATAATCTAGATAACAAATCGCGTTTGTTGGGAATAGGATACCTTACCCATTTCAAACATTTGTTTAAAGGTTTGTAATTTATTACCAACCTGGGAACTCCTCGTTCCTTTTCTGCCGCATTATTAACATAAAATGCTGTGCAAGACCAAGGAGATTTTGAAGGCTTTATTAAACCCTTTTGCAATAATGTATCAATTTCCCGTTTGCAGAAATCTGCTAACTCTGAATTCATTTGGCAGGGACGAGACTTAGTTGGGATATTATCCTCTGAAAAATCATCCTCATATGGAAGAGTTACAATATGCTTCTTGCGATTCCAAAAGGCACTAGGGTGATCAGCACAAATATCAATGGCGATCTGTTCAGAAATTATTTTCATTTTTTCCCGTATTTTAGGAGATTTGAGAGACTCAAAAATGTTCATGCTAAACAGTTCATATTGTAAAGAATCAATATGTTGTTGCTTCATTTTAATCAAAGCATTAATATCACGAGTTATTGGTTCCGTGATAAAAGTATAACTTATGACATTGTCTTTATAAGATGCTGAAAATCCTTTTGAATCAATATGTGTAAAAGGATAAATTGCATTTATAAAAGGCG